>JACXGK010008234.1:0-23004 GCA_016801125.1 Novumbra hubbsi
TCAGGAAGGTTTTGATGTGTCTCCCAGTCATAAGAGCTTGGAGGAGATACCAGGATACATCCATACGTGCCGTCTCAAGAAGGTTTTGATGTGTCTCCTAGTCATAAGAGCTTGGAGGAGATACCAGGATACATCCATACGTGCCGTCTCAGGAAGGTTTTGATGTGTCTCCCAGTCATAAGAGCTTGGAGGAGATACCGGGAGACGGGGTGTTACATGAGGAGAGCTGGACGGTGCCGCAGAAGGGCATCAACACGGCAGCAGGACCAGAACCTGCTCCTTTGTGCGAGGAGGAACCGGAGGAGCACTGTCAAAACCCTACAAAATGCACTGTCAAAACCCTACAAAATGAACTCCTGCGAGGTACTGGTGTGCATGTTTCTGACCAAACTGTAAGAGCCCAACATCCACTAGTGGAACCTGCGCTCACAGCCCAGCACCAGTTAGATCGATTGTCTGCCAAAGAACACCATAATTGACAAGTCTGCCATTGGCTCCCGGTTCTCTTCACAGATTAGAGCAGGTGCTCCGTAAGCACATGTACCAGATGTAATATTGTCTGGAGACGATGTGGGGACTGTTATGCTCCCTGCAACATCACCAGCATTGGCAATGGGTCAGTGATGTTCTGGGGAGGCAAATCCTTGGAGGATCACACAGATGCGTTTGCCAATGGTACCCTGACTGCTGTTAGGTACCAGGAGGAAATCCACAGACCCGTTGTCACACATTACGCTGGTGCAGTGGACCCTGGGTTCCTCCTGGTGCAGGACAATGCCCGGCCTCATGTGGCCAGAATGTGTAGGCAGTATCTGGATGAGGAAGGCATTGATCCATTTGCTGGCCTTCACGTTCTCCTGGGACGTAATTTGACCGGTGCATCCAACATCCACCAGGTAGCGCCACAGACTGTCCTGGAGCTCACTGATGCCCTGATCCAGGTCTGGGAGGAGATCCCCCGGGACGCCACCTGCTGTCTCATCAGCCGCATGCCCAGAGTTGAAATGCATACAGGCAGTAGTTGGAACAGCCTGTGATTTCAATTTGTTTCATTTTATTTTCGGTTTTGAATTCAGCTCTCAGTCATTTACCATTATTTTGTTCTCAACAAAATGCACAATGTATGGTTAAGATTTTAATATATTTAGTTAATTGACCGGAAGCGTGATTTAAGTGTTTTGATGTTTTTGAGCAGTGTATTTTTCAAGAAACAATGACATTTCTCAGTTTCAACATTTGATATGTTGTCTTGTATTAATGTCTATTGAATCTAGGTTTACATGATTTGCACATCATTGCATCCTGTTTTTCTTTACATTTTACACAGCGTCCAAATTTTCTTCTCGCCAGTTGCCAAATGCGGTTAAACTGTGCCTTGGGCGAGTATATTATGGAGACTACTCGCCACTGGCGCGGGTAGAAACCATTCCATGCACGCACTAGAGAAGGCAGCTGGCTTGCTGTCACTTCAATCTGTTGGATCTGCTGCGCTTCATGTGTCGTGATCGTGTGTAATACGTAACATTAATTGCATCTGTCATCAAACAGCTTTTCTTCTGTGAAACAGCAGCTAAAACCGGAGGTAAGCCTACTTGTTGACCGTTTAAGATAATCCAAACATCATTTGTAGGTTTACTGCGGGAGTGGTGCCCCCAACAAAGAAAAACTAAAACGTTCTGACCCAGGAGACCACTCCTAGCATGGCTAATGACAGGTCACATGACCTGCATTGTTTCCTGAATTAAGTATCAACCCAGTGCCTAGCTAAACACATGCAGACACAAACACAAACAAACAGTAGTTTAAATATTTAATGCAACACCTAGTCTAACAGAAACAAATGCTACGCTACTAAGACTTGTTTAGGCCAGAGATTACTGTTTTTGGGGCTGTGATCTAATTTAATTTTAACACGGTTGTGTGTTCCACAAAGTCACCCTCTACTCAATAGTACAATACTTTTGACCCAAGCCCTGTATTGCTAGGTGGGAACCATTTGGACTACTGAGAAATTACAGCCATATATTGAGACAAAACAACTCTAACTGTAGATCTCAATGTAAACTCTGTAGTTTCTGTTGAGATCTACTGTTAGGTGTATTTGTGTCTCAATTGACTACTGTGTGCGTCACCCAAGCTAGTCATTATAAATAGATTATTGCAACTGTCAAAACCAGCTGTTTGTTTAAAACGGAAAAAAGGCTTGTTAGCTGACAAGGTTTCCCCCCTTCCACACACACACACACGTAAATGTAATTGCACACATATGCATGCAAACACATGGATCACCATCTTTTTCTGTCATAGTCAACAGTCTTTAGTATTGTTCACCCAATGTCCATTAAGTGTATGTGTTGGTGTCATTAAGGTGTTTTTCCCACTTCGCAGCACCATCGACAATATGCCCATACAGATTTTTTATAATATGTTTTCAAACAAATTATAGTGTATTGTTTTTTAGATGGGGATGAGGTCAGCTATATTCCGACTATAATCTTGTCAGCTATCCACTGCTGTTTTGGTGTCTGACTGAATGTGTAGTGAGGTGAGGGATGTCTGAGTAATTGCCTGGTGCTTTGTCCCAACAAACCTTTTTTTAGTCTTCCTTTCCTAGCTTTCTTCTGCGCAGATCCATTTACCTCCACAGATATCTTATAGCCACTCTGGTCAGTCATCTAACATCTCCCTACAGCTTATATAGCCCCACCTTGCAAACCAACCATTGGTGTTCCATCTTGCCAGGAATTGATACTATTCCCTAGTTTTAGCATTCTCATGGACATCTAGCCAAAGCAAGGATGAAGGGTACTTCGCTTATAATCCATGACAATCAGAATTCAGTTTTATTGTTGTGGCCCATTTTCATTTCAATGTGCCTTCATCTTACAACTGTAAATGTTGGACAACTTCACGGGGGAAAATACTTTTGAGATCCACTATTGCTATCTACTGTATACATACACATGATCACAAAAGTTTTTGGACATCCCTACTTATTATCGATTTCAGGAGTTTCAGCCACACCCATTGCTCACAGGTGCATAAAATCCAGCACATAGCCATGACACCTCCATAGAAAACATTGGCAGTACAATAGGTCATACTCAAATGCTCAGTGACTTTAAACTTGGCGCTGTCATGGCAATAGCTCAGTGACTTTAAACTTGGCGCTGTCATAGGATGCCACGTTTGTCACAGGTTAGTTTGTGAAATGTCCGCCCTTCTAGATCTGCACCATTGAACAGTGAAAGTGCTATAATTTTGCCACAGCCACAAAGTGGTAAACCAAGCAAACTCTGAGTGGGACCGCCAAGTGCTGAAGCGAGTAGTGTGTAAAAATCACCAATCTGTTGCATCACTCACCAGAGAGGCCCGAACTGCCTCTGGAAGCAAAATCATCACAATAAATAGGTCAGGAGCTTCATAGCCCAGGAACTGTACGCAAGCCCCACAGCAACATTTGCAATGCCAAGCGTCGGCTGGAGTGGTGTAAAGCATGCTGCCATCGGGTTCTGGAGCAGTAAAAACATGTTCTCTGGAGTGATGAATCACACTTCCCAATCTGGCAGTCTGATGGACAAGTCTGGTTGTGGTGGAAGCCAGGAGAATGCTACCTACTAGAATGCATAGTGCCTACTGAAGAACCGGCGCACATTCCCACAGAGACACTCCAAAATCTTGTGGAAAGTTTTTCCAGGAGAGTGGTGGCTGTTATAGACGCAATAGTGTGTCCAACTCCATATAAATTCCCATGGTTTTGGAATGGGATGTCCAACAAGCTCATATAGGTGATGGTCAGGTATCCAAATTATTTTGGTCATATAGTGTATATAGATTGCATATTGAAAAGCTGTTAGGGGTCCGCAGCTGCACTGATGAGGTTCAAATGGAAGGAGAATAAAAACAAAACATTCTGCTGGGAAATATTGAAAGATAGAGGGTATAATTAAACAAGAGAAAAACGGCAAAAAGTGAATGAAAGAAATTAAGAGGGGTTAGGGGAAAATTTGAGAGCCAAAAAGTCTTCTGACAGAATGTGAACAGCTGTGCTCTCTTGGAGTCGATAGGCGTTGCTTGTGATGGAGACAGATTGTCCTGTGATTGTTCATTTTGGGGCACACTTGGTTTGCTTTGAGGTTGCTGATGGCTTCTGCCAGAATTTTGGAAATAACAAAACATGAAGAATGGCAAGCAGCCAAACAGTTGAGCTCTAATTGTTTTGTGCCCCAAGACGATTGTACTAATAGTGCAAAATAAAATGTGAGTCAACATTTTTGATACAATTATCTATTATTAGAATGGGAGTGTCTAAACCTTTGACTGGTACTATATATATATGGGTATATATAGATATATATAGATATATATATGTATATATTAGAGCTGGGGAATAAAATAGATTTTTAGATGGATCCCGATCCTGATGTGAACGATTCTGAAAGAATTGCAGGAAGAGCCTGACATGTTCTTTTGTTTGAAAACAGTTGATTACTATTAAGGCTGAAAGTGAGAGTTTCAAGTATGTTTGTTTTTGTAATAAAATAATTGGAGGGCAAGATGCATCCATTGAGGACAATAGGCAAGCAGCTTGGTGAGAAGGCAACAACTGTTGGTGCAATTATTAGAAAATGGAAGAAGTTTAAGATGACGGTTAATCACCCTCGGTCTGGGGCTCCATGCATGATCTCACCTCGTGGGGCATCAATAATCATGAGGAAGGTGAGGGTTCAGCCCAGGATTAAAATCCTGCAGCGCACGCAAGGTCCCCCTGCTCAAGCCAGCGCATGTCCAGGCCCGTCTGATGTTTGCCAATGACCATCTGGATGATCCAGAGGAGGAAGGGGAGAAGGTAATGTGGTCTGATGAGACAAAAATAAAGCTTTTTGGTCTAAACTCCACTCACCGTGTTTGGAGGAAGAAGAAGGATGAGTACAACCCCAAGAACACCATCTCAACCGCGGTTTCTGTACCAAATATTAAGTTCTGCTTTTCTGATGTATCAAATACTTATGTCATGCAATAAAATTCAAATTAATTACTTAAAAATCATACAATGTAATTTTCTGGATTTTTTCGTTTTAGATTCAGTCTGTATAATGAAAATGAAAATTACAGACTTTGTAAGTAGGAAAACCTGCAAAATCGGCAGTGTATCAAATACTTGTTCTCCCCACTGTGTATATATATCTATATATATACTTGCAAAATATAAAGCAGTTTGTATATTGATATTTATTGATATTTCAATTTCAATCAGAAATATGCAAAATCAGAAATATGCAAAATAAATATATACAAACTGCTTTATAGTTTGCATATTTCTGATTGAAAACACAAGGGCAAATCATTTGAAATCAAGATATGATCCAGGTCAATAAGATGAATTTCTGGGCCTGGAATGGAAAGTGAGTCCTGGTGACGTTTTGAGAGTGTAAGGGACTCCAGAAGGGTGCTGGTGGACATGTGGCTGTCACTGCTGCTCCTGATGTGGAGTGGTTGCATGTGGCAGGGTCCTAATGGTAAACAAACATGATGAAATTGGTAGGAGAGAAAAATGTACACTTGTTTCAGACATGATCTTTTTTGTTGAAAATAAAGAAATATTTCTGCCTTTCTATTAACACACTGGGGATTTGGTGTGTGTGTGTGTCTGTCTTCCTACCACAGATCCCGGTCCATAAGTGGAGCCTCTTCCGGTCTCTCCACTAGCCCTATCAGTAGCCCACGGGTAAGTCTTCTGCCCCCTGATACTGTCTTCCTGTCTCTTTCTGTGTTTGCCCTCAGGCATTACACTGGCCACCCATCCAGCTGCTGCCCGCTGTGACTTGATTGGTATTCTTTTTGTTATGTCATCAACACGAGTCACATTCAGGGAGGCTAGAGGCTCATAAGCAACATCACTGAGGATAGGAGATTAGCCTGAAATAAGTACATTAGCTACACTGGAATTACCAAGGCATTAGTACTATAACATGCATTAGAGGCCTGAGGCTGCCTTAGTACAGCTGCCAGTAGACCACTTCATGTTTCATGACGCAGCAGTTTGCGTTTCGTTTCACCACTCCCTGTAATAAACCTCGTGATTTTCACCAATTATAAGCATTCAACCGTTTAGCGTAGGGTCACTTTGATTGGTATCCCATTATCATGGAACAAAGGGATTTTTTAAAAGTTCTCAATAAGCCTTCTTTATCTCCTTGGACTAGCCTATTCTGAGAGCAAGTTTGAGAAATGCTTTTTGTCTGACTTATTTTTTAGGCTAGATTTTAAGGAAGTTTCTGAATGACAGCCATGAATAAAAGAAACATACAGGATCAACCAATGCCTGGCCATTTGCAAGTTCAGAGAGTTGTAGCCAACTGAATTAAATAAAAGACAATGGCGTGCACAATTAAAGCGAGGGCTGAATGATAGATTGAATGAATTCTGAAAAGAAACTAGGGCATACATATTTAGCACATCACCATAATCAGGGGCATAATAATTGCTTTTACAATTTATTTTCAAAGCTGACGTGACTGATTTGATTTGTTTCTATAAAGAAAACCCACTTTAATCTATAGCATCTTCACCAAGTAAGGTTTGTAAAAGATTTTCATCCAACCAAACATAGCACATTTTATAGCATAAGATAACCATTTGGCATCATCCAAAAGTAGACAGTGACCTAGAAAATAGCATAAGCTTAGCAATGGCAGATTTGCCAATTCTGTTGTTCTCTGGCGAACCAATGGAGCTGCATGGTGCTGGACTGTGAGCACAGGTCCCACCAGACAGATTGGTCAGAAACATGCAGGTCATTCTGTGGGGCTCTGGCAGGGCTCCTCCTGGTCCTCCTGGTCCTCCTGCACACGGGGCTGATACCAGTCCTGCTGCTGGGTTGATGCCCCTCTACAGCCACGTCCAGCTCTCCTCATTGATTGGCCCTTCTCCTGGTATCTCCATTCTCTTGAGACTGTACTAGTAGACACAGCAAACCTTCTTGCGATGACACATATGAATGTGCCATCTTGGAGGAGCTGGACTGCCTATGCAACCTGAATGGGTACCGCCATAATACCAGTAGTGCCAAGTGCCAAAAATTCATGAATGGCATTCAGGTAATCAGAGATCAATGTCAATGGGTTTAGCTCTGCAATTAAGCGATTTCCTCAAATAGGCTTTCTGTTAGGCTTGCTTATTCCCACAACGTTGACATAAATCCCATGCTCACTGAAGATCACCAAACTTTGCAATCTTTCCCTCTGTAGAAAAACAGCTCAGGGAACACATCTTAAAAATATGAAATCCCACTTTTTCCTGATTAGCGCACAACTACCATTCGACTAAACTAAGACGCAAGAAGATTTGCCAAGCTAGCAGGATGAGCTGTCCCAGCCACACAAGGAAGTGTACACATACTGTACACTCACAAATCCCTACCACACAGACGGCATACTCTCCGGGTGACCTGAAAAGAGAAAGTGATTCCAGAAATCCAGCCTAAAGCCTAAAGCTGGGATGCTGGTTTTATGAAGTTGTTCCATGTAAAGGCTTTCCAATTAGTTATTTTTGGGCTTTAGTATAGGCAAGAGTATGGGTTCCAGGACATACAGAGTGAGGAAATCTAGAGTTGTTAAATGCCGACTCATTCCAAAGAAAATCTGTTAAGTAAAACAAATGGTGAGACTTTATAGAAAGTTAAATATTAAATAATTTCGTATCACATGGCAGTCTGAAGTCAAGTTTGCACTTTTTTGTTTTTGAACACTTGCACTGTTGTTCTTTTTGAGTTATTCTTTACAATCCTTTTATTTACCTGTCTTGTAGCTTTTACAGTTGCATGCTCGGCGAAATGAGTTAACCAACCTGCATGTTTTTCTCTTCTTTTGTCTTTTTTGTTTTACACTCCTCAATCATTTTGGTATCTCCCGTCTCCCATCCTGGCTGCTGGTTTTGTTTGTGTATGATACATCTGCGTATGCATGTGGTTTTATATGTTTGTGAATTTCTGTGTGCACTCCCTCGAACACGCCATTCACCCCTATGCTCACTAGCCTGTACGAAAGTTTGGTGTGCCGCCATTATCTTTAGACCTCTCCCAGTCGCCCAACACCAGCCCCTGTCCCTCTCCCCACACCAATCGGCCTGTCTCCCACCGTGCCCCTAACTCCTTGGCCCCAGACAGTGGGTTGCTGCTGTCCCCTGACCCCACCTTTCAAACCGTCCAAGCCAAGCCCAGACTGGCCCCTAAACCTCTCGTGTCCACCCGCTCCAACCCGCTTCCAGAGACACGACCCCTTGTCCCAGCTACCGGTCCCCCGAAGTCAGAGACGTTTGTCCCCTGCCAACAACTGTCCCCTTCGTCCTCCACCACTTTGGCCCCTTCCCCCTTGACCTGCCCGAGCAGCCTCATGGGGCCACAGCCCCTATCTCTAACCCCGGCCACACTTTCCGTCATCCCCGCAGATGCACCCCTTTCACCCATTCGGCGGCATCACTTTCACCCGATGGCTCCTATGCCCCTGTCAGCCCCAACTTCCTCACCCTCGGGCACTGATTACAGTCCCAAATCTATCCCCTTAATACAGGTGACCCCTCACCCCTCCCCCCGGGGAAGTCCCCTCCCAACCCCAAAGGGCACCCCGGTGCACACGCCTAAGGAGAGCCCAGCGGGCACACCCAACCCCACGCCTCCACCCAGCCCGTCCATGGGCGGGCTTCCCTGGAGGACACGTCTTAACTCCATCAAGAACAGCTTCCTTGGCTCGCCGCGATTCCATCGCCGGAAACTACAAGGTACAAAGACATTAAGCAAGACGAGCGGGTTTACCCAAGTCTTCAAATTTGAAAACATTGGTTTCTTTCTTAACCCAGCTTCACAGCTAATTGAAAGCCATTGCAAAATCGATTAATTATGTTAAACATTTATTGACAAACATTTTATTGAGGGAATAGGCAACATTAATAACAAGCACAGTTAGAGATAAAAAGTAAAACGTTTTGAGAATGACACAAGCATTGGTTTACACAAAGTTTTCTGCTGCAGTGTTTTTAGATATATTTTGTCAGATGTTAGTATGGTATACTAAAGTATAATTACAAGCATTTCATGAGTGTCAAAGGCTATTATTGACAATTACTTTAAGTACTTGCAATGAGTTTTTGACCCTTCTTCTTCAAGAACTCTGCAGTTCGCACTGGCTGTCAGTTAACTTGTGGGCCAGATCTTGACTGATGGCAGCCCATTCTTGCATAATAAATGCTTGGAGTTTGTCAGAATTTGTGTTTATTTGTTTATATACTCGTCTCATGAGGATTGACCACAAGTTCTCAATGGGGTTAAGGTGTGGGGAGTTGGGTCCTGGCCATGAACCCAAAACCTTGATATTTTGTTCTCAGAGCCACTTAGTTATCACTTTTGCCTTCTGGCAAGGTGCTCTATCATGCTGGAAAATGTATAGTTTGTCACCCAACTGTTGGGAGAAGTTGCTCTCGTAGGATATGTGGGTACTATTTTTTATTAATCTTAAGAAAAATTGTGAGTGAGCCCACTCCCTTGGCTGATAAGCAACCCCACACCTGAATGGTCTCAGGTTGCTTTACTGTTGGCATGACACAGGACTGAAGGTAGCTCTCACGTTTTCTTCTCCAGATGCCCTAAACAATTCGAAAGGGGATTCATCAGAGAAAATTATTTTACCCCAGTCCTCAGCAGTCCAATCCCTATACCTTTTGCAGAATATCAGTCTGTCCCTCATGTTTCCTGGAGAGAAGTGGCTTTTTTGCTGCCCTTCTTGACACCAGGCCATCTTTCAAAGTCCTTGCCTCACTGTGCATAAAGATGCACTCACACCTGCCTGCTGCCATTCCTGAGCAAGATCTGCACTGGTGGTGCAGGAGACGGTCTGGGCACTTGCTGGACTTTCTTGGGCAACCTGAAGCCTTTTATACAGCAATTGAACCTCTCTCCTTTGAAGTTCTTGATGATTTGATAAATGGTATATTTAGTTGCAATCTTACTAGCTGCAATATCCTTGCTTGTGAAGCCCCTTTTGTGCAAAGCAATGGTGACTGCATGTGTTTCCTTGCAGGTAAACATGGTTAACAGAGGAAGAACAATGATTTCAAGCCTCACTCTCCTTTTAAAGCTTCCAGCCTGTTATTCTAACTTAATCAGCATCACAAAGTGATTTTCAGCCCTGTCCTTGTCAACATTCTCACCTGTGTTTACGAGAGGATCTTGGAGTGGATATGTTTTTTTATGTGAGATTATCTGAATTCATCTGATCACTCTTCTTGACATTCTGGAGTATATGCAAATTGTCATTGTAAAAACTTAGACAGCAGACTTTGTGAAAATGTTTATTTGTGTCATTCTCAAAACTGTTGGCCACGGCTGTACGTATGTAAGATATATAAAGGCCTTGGATAAATTCATCTTGTATAATCTCTTTAATGATGACAGGCTACATGCAACAAATGTTGTATCCCTTCTCTTTTGTCCATCCTGTAACCTTTACTTCGGTTCTCTCTGCCAGTTCCCACACAAGAGGAGATGTCAAGTCTCACACCAGAGTCTTCCCCAGAGTGAGTGCTTATTTGCTTGAACAAAATTCAATAAACTTGCCTATTGCCTGGCCATCATTAGAAAGGAGGAAATGTCTAAATGAAGTTAAAGAAAAACCGACACACGTATGCACACGCTCAGAGGATAACACCAACACAGATAAACACAACACCATACAAACAAGCCCCTAAATTTTCCTCCTGCACACAAATTACAAAGTCAGGAGTAGCAGGGTAGTGGGAATGCATTGGGAGTAGTTTAATATCCATTACAGGCAATGGAAGAACCGCTCTTCTATTGGTTGCATGTTTTGTCACAATTGTTTTCAATATTCTTTTTAATACTGACAAGTTCTTGAACTTTCTACTAACTGCAATGCCTTAATGTCTTGGAAATACAACCAGGCAGGCAATCAGTCATAGAATCTCTGGTCGTCTTTGTGATGACATTAAATTAACTCAGATGTAAAATAGATATAAGCATACGTACATAAATGTAAGCTATATAGCTAAAAGTATAGGACTGGATTTATTATTTCAATGTTTGCTATTTAATAACATCATTGAACAAAAATATGTATGTACTAATTGTATGAAATCTCCAAGCCACTGTAAATAATTAAAGAAAACACAATGAACTACCTTTTGAGATCCTTGGGAGCCAAGTTGATGGCAGTAGTGTGACACGACCAGGAGACATAATTGCATTGAATTGAAGTGATAGATATGATAGAAATATTCATTGTAAAGCTGGGAATCGATAAAAGACTACCTAACTAACTAATTAATCGCACAATTTGCTGTGATTAATCATGTTACAGTATACAACTGTAGCGTGACAGAAATTAAACTTTACCGAAAAAACGAAAAAGTCATATTAATTGTCTTTTCAGTAGCCAGTCTACTGTAATTTTTAGATTTAATTGATGCATTAAGAGTTCTACATTCAGATTGTTTTGTTTGCAATAGCGGACGTATTCATCATTAGCTAATAAACGTTGAACACCAAGTAGTATGAACAAAAGAACGAAAAATATTATTTATTTTTGCTGAACGAGATGAAAAGATCCTAGTCAGTAGATCCAAACTTCCCATCACTAACCCACAATTGCTGTCAGAACAGTAAGTGGTTAAAACCGAGGCTATAGGGTTTGTGATTCTGCGTTATTGCGTTAATTATTATAACTTTAGTTAAATAATTTATGTTAATTATTTTAACATGTTAAACACTCAAAATTTCTCGCAAATATTAACGGTTTAACTCCCTTAGCCCTAATTAATTGTAATACATTTCTGTCAAGACCCTTTAGGAGTAATGGTTGCCTTCAGGGTTTATAATAGAGCATGCTGGAGCAATAGAATAACCACTAGAAGCAATAATAGAACCTTTACTGGCAATAATAAAGCTTTAGGGATAAATAGAACAGCATCCGTATTTTATAACAACCATAAGTTGTAACATTAGAGCATTTAGGAGTAATTCTAGAGCCCTTTTGAGTGAAAGTAAGCAAAGGCTAAATATGCTGTTGTATATCCTACCCTAGGAAACATATACGCAGCATCACACCAGACTCTTCCCCAGAGTAAGTATGATTTTCCACCTCTACATAACGCACACAAATGCACAAAACATGCTCACACCATTGATACACAAACACAACACACACACATTTTAATTAAATATTTAATTTGAGCACATATTTAAATTTGCTACTAAATATTTTCAAGGTCTTTTATATACAAGTACAGATAAGACCTCCTCCTCGTTGCTAGGCCCGTGACCACTGACACAAGGAACTTTCTAGCAGTTTTTCCGTTAAATGAAGCGATTCTGTTTGTTCTGAACAACTATCAGGGACATTCTAGGGTCACTAGATATCATTAGCTGTTTAAAATGATTGACTTTCAGCAAAATAAAGGGGTGTACCACGCATACAGTACCACGCATACAGTACCAGCATACAGTACCAGCATAGAGTATTAGCTATACAGTACCACGCATACAGTACCAGCATAAAGTACCAGCGTACAGTACCAGCATGCAGTACCACGCATACAGTACCAGCATGCAGTACCAGCATAGAGTACCAGCTATACAGTACCACGCATACAGTACCAGCATACAAGCATACAGTACCAGCATACAGTACCAGCAAAGAGTACCATGCATACAGTACCAGCATAGAGTACCAGCATAGAGTACCACGCATAGAGTACCACGCATAGAGTACCACGCATACAGTACCAGGATACAGTACCAGACAGAAATGTGGACACACATAGTTATTCAAGAATACAGTACCAGCCAGAAATGTGGACACACATAGTTATTCAAGCATACAGTACCAGCATACAGTACCAGCCAGAAATGTGGACACACATAGTTATTGAAGCATACAGTACCAGCATACAGTACCAGCCAGAAATGGGGACACACATAGTTATTCAAGCATACAGTACCAGCATACAGTACCAGCCAGAAATGTGGACACAGTTATTCAAGCATACAGTACCAGCATACAGTACCAACCAGAAATGTGGCCACACAGAGTTATTCAAGCATACAGTACCAGCCAGAAACGTGGACACACATAGTTATTCAAGCATACAGTACCAGCATTCAGTACCTGCAAGAAATGTGGTCTTATTCAAGGGTATTTCTTTGGTTGGACTGTTTTTCACAATAATAATAAAAGTGAAGGCATAAAAACTATAAAAACACAAATAGAATCAGGGAGCAACCAAAAAACTGTTAAATAGATCAAAATGCATATGGAAACTGTTTTATGACTATTGGAAAAGCATTATATGTGACTACCTCATGAAGCTAGTTCAGAGAATGCCAGGAGCGCGAAAAATGGTCATCAAGGCAAATGTTTTACTGGGGCTGAACATGCCCCTCCTTGGTGCAGCACCGTGAAGATGTAACCCTGGAGGGCCAGTGGTCGATGCTCTATTTAGGTGATCGGGTTCCAGGTGACAAGAAAAGGTCCACACCTGGGTCTCCCTGGGGGAGCATCTGGGAGATGACCCAGCTAGCAAGCCTTTTGGGGTTAATGAAGCAACCGGCTTGTTAGATCTCCTCCAAAACCAATCAGAGACTTCCTAGCGTATATGACAGATGTATGCTGCTGCATATCTCAACAACACTATCAGCTGTGGAATATCCGATGGAAGAATATCCATCAGCTGTGGAATATCTGACAGGAGAATATCCATCAGCTGTGGAATATCCACTAGATGAATATCCATCGGCTGTGGAATTTCTAGTAGATGAATATCCATCGGCTGTGGAATATCCAGTAGATGAATATCCATCGGCTGTGGAATATCAAATTGGAGAATATTCCTCGGCTGTGGAATATCCAATTGGAGAATATCCATCGGCTATGGAATATCTGACAGGAGAATATCCATTGGCTGTGGAATATCTAACTGGTGAATATCCATCGGCTATGGAATATCTGACAGGAGAATATCCATCAGCTGTTGTAATGTGGCAGGAGAATATCCATCCGCTATTGACTCCCAGCTCTGTGCAATATGTTAAATAATATGATTCTGGCTGGGGGTCAACAAAACCAGGTCTGTGAAGGGTTCCACCAGCTCCATGAGCTTGTGCCTTTGATGAGGGGCTAGGTCATCTTTCATGGTGACCTCTTTCTGAGCGTATTGGGTGCACTGACATGAGGTGAGGTATTGGGTCACTGAGGTGAGGTATTGGGTGCACTGACATGAGGTGAGGTATTGGGTCACTGAGGTGAGGTATTGGGTCACTGAGGTGAGGTATTGGGTGCACTGACATGAGGTGAGGTATTGGGTCACTGAGGTGAGGTATTGGGTGCACTGACATGAGGTGAGGTATTGGGTGCACTGACATGGGGTGAGGTATTGGGTCACTGAGGTGAGGTATTGGGTGCACTGACATGAGGTGAGGTATTGGGTCACTGAGGTGAGGTATAGGGTGCACTGACATGAGGTGAGGTATTGGGTCACTGAGGTGAGGTATTGGGTGCACTGACATGAGGTGACGTATTGGGTGCACTGACATGAGGTGAGGTATTGGGTCACTGAGGTGAGGTATTGGGTGCACTGACATGAGGTTAGGTATTGGGTCACTGAGATGCGCTGACATGAGCACCTGTTTGTCCCAGCGCCTGAGGTGGTTCGCGTGTAGACCTGCTCCTTCCCCGGGTGGTTCTTGGGCCCTATGCGCTCCCGTGCCTGTTGGCTAGTATCTCACAGGCAGAGGCAAGTTGCTCATGGGCCTTGCCAGAGTTGACACAAGGTTAACCCAATTGGTTTGGGTCTGCACTCCAGCACTTTGGATTTGAAACGATACAAACATACATTTGACGTGGTCAATTTGCTGGTACCCCTACACAAAAAACAAAGATAAAATGTTTTCTATGAGATTACTTGAAACAGACAAAAGTAAATTGCATCCAACGTTGTTTATTCTATATTTAATAGGAATCAGGCGATGCCTTAGATTTATTTTATTCAACATAGTATTGTAAATAATAAAACAATTGAAAATGGCATGGAAAAAAAACCGATCCTAATATATTTCACTGCCTTTAGAGGCAATTGATACAGACAAACATTTTCTGTTGCTCTAAATGAGACTGCACCTGGTAGCAGGTAGTCTGCCCACGCCTCCTGAACAAACTGCTCCAGCTGTTTCAAACTTCTCCAGACTGGAAGTGTCAACTCTTTCCAAAGATGTTGGATAGAATTCAGATCAGGAGTCATAGAAGGCCACTTTAGAATAGGCCAATGTTCTTATCCGTTTTTGGGTGCTTTTAGCAGTGTATTTTGGGTTATTATCCTGTGGAAGACCTATGACTGAGACAGAGCTTTCTTTCACTGGGCTGTAGGTTTCGCACCAGAATGCTTTGATGGAGTGCAGAGAATGATCAAATCAGGTGTTTTATTTGTAAACCGATCAAAAAACTCAGAATAACCACGGATAGCAATATCTAAAAATGATTAGGAACAAGGCATATAGCTGACTACCGCTCACAAAGAACAACAACGCACAAGGAACGTGAAAACAAACAGAACTTGTATACAGAATTCAACAAGGAACAGGTACCATGAGTTAATGGGATCGAAATCTTTGGAAAGAGCTGAAACACTCTGGAGAAGCCACCTATCAAACCCAACAGGTGCAGACATCTTATATAGAGCTACCGAAAAACATGTGATTGTCTCGAAAGGTTGTGCAACAAAATATGAAGTTAATGGGCTCATAATGTTTTTATTATGTTGAGTAGGAAATCAAAAACAGTCTGTTTCTATTAAATATAGTGCAAAGTTCTAGGCCTCTAAAAAATAAATTGAATTAAAGCCAGTTCTCTTTTTTTTGCTTTGAGGTTTGGTTATTCTGGTGACAGAATGCCGCACTCTTCCACTCTCTTTGGTCGAATAGCCCTTACACAGCCTGGGGAGGTGTGTCCTGTTGAAACAAAATGATAATGCAAACCAGATGGGATAGCTTATTGCTGCAGACTGCTGTGGTAGCCATGCTGGATGAGTTGCCTTTAATCATAAATAAAAAACAATTTTACCAACAACGAACCCCCACACCATCACACCTTGTCCTCCATGCTCCACAGCAGGAATTACAGATGCAGAGATCATTCAATCACAGATTTGCACCAGTCTAATATTCATTTCCCATGTGTCTTGTCCCAAGGAACTCTGTTATTTTTATACTGTGGGTCTTGTTTTCCTAAGGCAATGTTAACGAGATTCAGTTTCATTAAAGCGCATCATGTGTGTTCCTAAATGCACTTGTAAAAAAAGCTAACTTCTTGAAATGTTCCAGATCAATACTGATGGTCTTCTTTATACCCTCCCTTATACCCCCATCCACAAATTAACTTTTAACAAGGCACAGCTGTTAGTGGAAATGCAAAGTGTGCTACACTATTATCAAGATAAAGGGTGGCTAAGCATCAAGTAGATTAAATGTATTTTCATCTGTATAACACTTTGTTTTGTTGCTACATTATTCCATATGTGTTATTGCATAGTTTTTATGTATTCAATATTGTTCTACAATGTGGAGAGAAATACCCTTGAGTAGGTGTGTTGATACTGTATATACACTCTGATCAACTCTGACCACTTACCTTATATTGTGTAGGTCCCCCTATTGCCTCTAAAACTGCCCTGACTCGTTTAGGCATGGATTCACTAGACTTCTGAAGTGCTGTGGTATCTGGCACCAAGACGTTAGCAGCAGATCCTTTAAGTCCTGTTAGTTGCGAGGTGGGGCATCCATGAACAAGACTTGTTTGTCCAGCACATCCCACAGATGATTGGATTGAGATTTGGGGAATTTGGAGGCCAAGTCAACACTTCAAACTTATTGTTGTGTTCCTCAAACCATTTCTGAATGTTTTTGCTTAGTGGCAGTGTGCATTATCCTGTGGAAGAGGCAAATGCCATCAGGGAATAGTGTTTCAATAAAAGGGTGTACATGGTATGATGAAATGATTATGAGATCCTACATCTGCAACAGAGTATCTTGAAATGTTTATCAGTCATTGCCTACATCCAAAGGAAAAAAAAGCCCTCAGTCTGATAAATAAGATTTTATTAAAAAGTCCTTAAAATGCCCTGTGATATGTAGCTATTTCACCTGGCATCTTAAGGATTAATGCACTCCAAAGTTGCTCCAAAAAAGGGTGTTTGATATATGACAAAACCGGTCAGTGTAATCTAATAAATTCAGTGGTCCGGATGAAGCAGGGGTGGAGTCTGGAGATACATGTTCAGTATATAAAGGAATTCTGTAGGGAATCTTTTTCCCTCTCTGCAGATGGCCATCTTTCTATTGTTTCTGTTGTGGAAAGGACCTAAATCAAGTGAGCCTTTCACTGTGTCATTGCACACAAGTGACCACATACACAACACACAGACATACACTCTAACACATAATGCAAATGTCAAAATACTTTTCCCCTTCTCCCGAAATGTCTAATTTCCCCCAGGATATTTCCACTTTTTGTTTTTCTGTTTCCAAAATAGAAATAATGATGAACAGAAACTCATATTCTCTCAGTGATGCTCCATCTCCTTCCCCCTCTCTACCTTCTTCAACTTTCTGTGACGCTCCATCTCCTTCCCCCTCACTACCTTCTTCACCTTCTCTCAGTGATGCTCCATCTCCTTCCCCCTCTCTACCTTCTTCAACTTTCTGTGACGCTCCATCTCCTTCCCCTCACTACCTTCTTCACCTTCTCTCAGGGACGCTCCCTCTCCTTCCCCCTCATTACCTTCTTCACCTTCTCTCAGGGACGCTCCCTCTCCTTCCCCCTCATTACCTTCTTCACCTTCTCTCAGTGACGCTCCATCTCCTTCCCCCTCACTACCTTATTCAACTCTCAGTACGCTCCATCTCCTTCCCCCTCACTACCTCCTTTCCTTCTCTCTGTGACGCTCCATCTCCTTCCCCCTCACTATCTTCTTCAACTTTCTGTGACGCTCCAACTCCTTCACCCTCTACCTGTTCTCTGTGACGCTCCATCTCCTTCACCCTCTCTACCTTATTCACCTTCTCTCAGTGACGCTCCATCTCCTTCCCCCTCACTACCTTCTTCAACTTTCTGTTACGCTCCAACTCCTTCACCCTCTACCTGTTCTCTGTGACGCTCCATCTCCTTCCCCATCACTACCTTCTTCACCTTTCTGTGACGCTCCAACTCTTTCACCCTCTCTACCTTCTCTTTTTGACGCTCCATCTCCTTAATCCTCTCTACCTTCTTCTCCTTCTCTCTGTGACACTCCATCTCCTTCATCCTTTACCTTTTTCACCTTCTCTCTGTGACGCTCTATCTCCTGGAACAGTACACTGTAATTAGTTTGTTAGGACCCCTAGAACACTACATTGTAGTTAAATTTGTTAGGACATCTGGAACAGAAGGTTGTATTTTTTGTTAAGACCCCTGGAACAGTACATGTAATACGTTTTGTTAGGACCCCTGGAACAGTACATGTAATACGTTTTGTTTGGACCCCTGGAACAGTACATGTAATTCGTTTTGTTTGGACCCCTGGAACAGTACATGTAATACGTTTTGTTTGGACCCCTGGAACAGTACATGCAATATGTTTTGTTTGGACCCCTGGAACAGTACATTGTAAAACCGCTAGAATGGGGAAACACGGATGAGTTCACCATACTGCGTGGCTGGAAGTGATGGTTTTTAGCCATATGTTCAGAGTAATAATTTCCAATATTTTATTATGTGCAAAAAGTTTAATGTTGAGGTTATGACTCTTGACCCATTATTTGTATGAGTAAAGCATGTACTCTGATCACACTGTGCTGAGCTAATGTGTTTTCTCTTCTCCTCGCAGACTTGCCAAAAAATCCTGGTTTGGTAATTTCATCAACCTGGAGAAAGAGGAGCAGATCTTTATTGTAATCAAAGACAAGCCCTTGAGCTCCATCAAGGCTGACATTGTCCATGCCTTTCTCTCGGTACGAAGCCTGCTCTCTATCCTTTTTTTCAGTCTTTCTGTTTTGCTCCACATTTTCAGTTCCTCCCCCTCTTAACTCTGGCTCTCCTTGAACTCTTGCGTCTCCTTCTCAAAACACCTTGGAGGAGAAGGTCAAAAGGGAGAGACCTCTAGCCTTCTCATTTAATGGGTGTTTGAGCAGGAGGCGACGACACAAAGGGTTAAGCAATAAATGCTATTGTGCTTTTGTTGTTTCTTCTTTCTCGCTCTTTTGTGTCCTTTTTCATTTTCTTGTTTTCTTAAGTCTTTTAAGCTCCTCTTCTGTGATCATGCATCTTTCCTTTGAGCTTTTCTTGTGATATCATGCCTCTTACCTTCTAGCTCCTCTTCTGCTATAATGCCTCTTTCCTTTGAGCTTGTCTTGTGATTTCATGCCTCTTACCTTCTAGCTCCTCTTCTGCAATCATGCCTCTTTCCTTTAAGCTCTTCTTGAGATATCATGTCTCTTTCCTTTGAACTCTTCTTGTGATATCATAACCTTTTCCTTCTAGCTCCTCTTCTGCTATCATGCCTCTTTCCTTTGAGCTATTTATGTGATATAATGCCTCTTAACTTCTAGCTCCTCTTTTGCTAACAAGACATTTGCTTCACTCTACAGTGGCCTATCTTTGCCACCTTCTTTCTTAGCCCTTTAACTCCTGCCACCTCCTTTGTACAGAATGTATTGCCCATATTATTTGCATATGTAGCAGATACGGTGATCACCTTGCTATCTGTCTTAAAAAAGCTTACTTACTATTAAAAGGCAGACACTAAAGTTGATTGGTTTAGCCTAGCGTGTGTATGATTGTGTGTGTATGTGATTAATCTAGCTATTCAGTAAACTGCTTTTGTGGCTAGCTCTGCCATTTTCATTCTCATTGACACTCTGTAATTGTGTTTCCTAAATGTCAATCCTTTGCCTTGTATTTGACCCACGCCCTATGGGTCCTGGCGAAAAGTAGTGAACTGTGTAGGGAATAGAGCGTCATTTATTATATTCTGCACGTCAACATGGACCACTGATCATTATAGACCAGGTGTATTGGGGTATGAGTGTGTGCATGTTTCTAAAAACAGGAAGCATGGAAGTCAAGCTTTGTACTTTGCTGCAGTTCCAAAGCCTGTTTAAAAAATGCAGGTGTTGGAAAAGAACCTTTAATTCTCATTTCGACGCTCAGTGTCTGTAACACGGCCAAACAAGGGTATGTAAACATTTGATCAGGGCCATTTGTGATCATTATGATACAACTATGTGATAATACATGGATTCATATGATCAGTATTCTTCATGGTTTTGCATGATCAGTCATATTTTCTAAATCAATGCCAACATTTTGCAATTTCTGCCAGGGTATGCAAACTTTTGAGCACCACTGTATAGATATATATATATATATACAGTGGGGAGAACAAGTATTTGATACATTGACGATTTTGCAGGTTTTCCTTCTTACAAAGTATGTAGAGGTCTGTCATTTCTATCATAGATACACTTAAAAAAAATCCAGAAAATCACATTGTATGATTTTTAAGTAATTAATTTGCATTTTATTGCATGACATAAGTATTTGTATACCAACCAGTAAGAATTCCGGCTCTCACAGACATGTTAGGTTTTTCTATAAGAAGCCCTCCTGTTCTCCACTCATTACCTGTATTAACTGCACCTGTTTGAACTCGTTACCTGTAGAAAAGACACCTGTCCACACACTCAATCAAACAGACTCCAACCTCTCCGCAACGGCCAAGACCAGAGAGCGGTGTAAGGACATCAGGGATAAAATTGTAGACCTGCACAAGGCTGGGAAGGGCTACAGGACAATAGACAAGCAACTTGGTGAGAAGGCAACAACTGTTGGCGCAATTATTAGAAAATGGAAGAAGTTCAAGATTACGATCAATCACCCTCGGTCTGGGGCTCCATGCAAGATCTCACCTCGTGGGGCATCAATGATCATGAGGAAGGTGAGGGTTCAGCCCAGGATTAAAATCCTGCAGCGCACGCAAGGTCCCCCTGCTCAAGCCAGCGCATGTCCAGGCCCGTCTGAAGTTTGCCAATGACCATCTGGAGGATCCAGAGGAGGAAGGGGAGAAGGTCATGTGGTCTAATGAGACAAAAATAGAGCTTTTTGGTCTAACTCCATTCGCTGTATTTGGAGGAAGAAGAACGATGATTACAACCCCAAGAACACCATCCCAACTGTGAAGCATGGAGGTGAAAACATCATTCTTTGAGGATGCTTTTCTGCAAAGGGAACAGGACGACTGCACCGCATTGAGGGGAGGATGGATGGGGCCATGTATTGCGAGATCTTGGCCAACAACCTCCATCCCTCAGTAAGAGCATTGAAGATGGGTCGTGGCTGGGTCTTCCAGCATGACAACGACCCGAAACACACAGCCAGGAGAACTAAGGAGTGGCTCCGTAAGAAGCATCTCAATGTCCTGGAGTGGCCTAGCCAGTCTCCAGACCTGAACCCAATAGAAAATCTTTGGAGGGAGCTGAATGTCTGTTTTGCCCAGCAACAGCCCTGAAACCTGAAGGATCTGGAGAAGGTCTGTATGGAGGAGTGGGCCAAAATCCCTGCTGCAGTGTGTGCAAACCTGGTCAAGAACTACAGGAAACATATGATCTCTGTAATTGCAAACAAAGGTTTCTCTACCAAATATTAGGTTCTGCTTATTAGACCTCTACATGCTTTGTAAGTAGGAAAACCTGCAAAATCGGCAGTGTATCAAATACTTGTTCTCCCCACTGTATATATATATATATTCATAAAAGGTAGCTATTTTCTTTTCCCCTAGTATATTCATATTAGATTGACACCTGAATACGTGGGAATATACCCCTGAGTACTCTAGCATTAATAGAATGTCAAACGCTTCACAACGGTTTGGTGAAACGTGACAATTTGTCAAATTAATTTCCAGGGATGGAGCTGAGTGTTAGCGTTGTTGAGGTTGCATGAGATCCATGGCCCATATGGCATCCTTTTTCCTGTGCAGTGCACTACAATTGACTGGAGCCCTATGTCAAAAGAGAGAGAAGTGTGCCATATTGGACACAGAAGTGACATGTGTTACTGTCAGACCTCGCTGTAAAGTTGTGCAGTAATCTGGTTTACTCTATGCTTCGTTGCATCAGGGTCTTTTTAATGACGTTTTATTCAACCTGTCATCTATATATATGTGCCAGAAAGCTGAGAAGTCACTCTCGACTTGTTATTGTTTAACTCACTGGAGTGGCTTGCAAGTCTTTGGGAAGATTTCAACCACATACTCCTCGCATTCTCTTCACCTCAAAACCCTTTGGATCAGAAGAGTTTCAGTCTTTCTGACTTCCTGTTTTGAGGAGAACCACAGAGGTAGGAGAAGTATATAGTTAAGAGCTTCCCTTTGTCTGCCACTTTCTGACTCTTTCTCAATATAGTCTTTCTCTTCCAATCACCTTTCCATCTCTCTCTTTTTCCACAGATTATATTTACTTGCTGGCTATTTCTAAACTCGTGACTCTGAACATTGTCTTCATGATGCAACAATGAAATTAAACAAATATATTTTCCACCAGATTCCCAGTCTAAGCCACAGTGTGATCAGCCAGACCAGTTTCCGGGCAGAGTACAAGTCCACAGCCGGCCCCACGGTGTTCCAGAAGCCGGTGAGGTTCCAGGTGGACATCACCTACACGGAGAGCACCACGGCCACCAAGGAGAACGGCATCTACTCGGTCACCTTCACCCTGCTCTCAGGTAACAAACGCACCTTCACACACACAACCATACCCCCAAATACACTAGTAACCTGAAACACACAAACACATGCTCACACACACACAACCATACCCCCAAATACACTAGTAACCTGAAACACACAAACACATGCTCACACACACACAACCATACCCCCAAATACACTAGTAACCTGAAACACACAAACACA
>JACXGK010008235.1:0-22999 GCA_016801125.1 Novumbra hubbsi
CTGCACACAACGCACAGGTAACAATCACGGACACGGAGACGAGAAACACAAGGGCTTAAGTACGGGGTGGAACGAGCCGCACCTGTAAGGAATCAGGGAGGGATGCGTTCACAGGACATGGGGGAAACAGGACACAACACACACGATGGTGACTAAAAGGCCGGCGACGTCGAACGCCGGAAGGCTACGCGAACAGGAGTGGTCCCGTCCTGCGACGGTACCGTGACAGTTACCACTGTCCACTCTAGATGGGCTGGCGGAGTTTGGGAATCAGCCCTCATTTTGATGTTAGGAAGTTAAACAACAATTATGTTTTCAATTAAGCTGATGGTGTTTAAAGTGTTAACTCATTTTAGTTAGCCAGAAAAAAAATAACCAAGCCAGCTAAGTTAAATCAACATAGTTCAGATGATTAAATCATTTTAAATAATGAATTGGGTTATGGGTAATTTAGACTAATAATTACAGCTAGCTATCATCTGTCTCCTGTTTATCAACAGTCTAAGAGTAATTTTACAAAACTACTCTCACTCTACAACAACAAGTCTTTGTCACCCCGAGCAACACTGTCAACAAGCGACTTGTGTGCAAACGTCATAACGACTGCAATCATGCAAGCAGACAATCTAGACCTTCTACAAAGTCAGTGATTTAGAATGCATCGAAATGCATGCCATTAACATTACTGACAATGACATGACCTCTGCATACTCAATGGTTGATATGGACCTGGCTATACACCTACACTGCTCAAAAAATGAAGTGAACATTTAAATCACACATTGGCTCTTAATGCAGAAAATATATTCAAAATCAAAAAATATAATCTACATCGTGTAATTCGTTGTCGACAAAATAATGTAACGATGGTGACTGAAAACCAAAGTCATCAAGAAAATGTAAGTAAGCAATTGAAATCACAACGCCTGGACATGCTCCTAAAAAAACGGAAGATGGTGTCCTGGGGGATCTCTTCTGAGACCTGGATCCCGGACAGTCTGTGGCACTGCTCGGCGGCGGTCTCTGCACTGATACATGACGTCCCAGAGGTTCTCAATTAGATTCAGGTCTGGGGAACATGAGGGCAAGTCAATGGCATCAACGCCTTCATCATCCAGAAAATGCCTACACACTCTGGCCAGGCATTGTGCTGTACTAAGAGGAACCCAGTGTCCCCTGCACCAGCGTAAGGTCTGACTGGGTCTAAGGATTATATCCTGGTACTCAACAGCAGTCAGGGTACTGTTGGCTGGCACATGGAGGTTTTTGCGACCGTCCATGGATAAGCCTCACCAGACTATAACCGACCCACCGCCTAACCAGTTATGCTGGATGATGTTGCAGGCAGCATAACGTTCCGCACAGAGTCTCACATAACGTTTAGCACGGCAACTCTTACATGTCTGTCACATGTTCTCCGTGTGAACCTGCTCTCATCTGTGAGGAGAATAAGGTGCCAATTGTGGACATGCCAACTCTGGTCTTCTCTGTCAAATGTCAATCGATTTGCACAGTGCTGGGCCCTCATGCCACCCTCATGGACCCTGTTTCTGACAGTTTGGTCAGAAACATGCACACCAGTAGCCCACTGCTGGTCATTTTGTAGAGTTCTGCCAGTGCTCTTCCTGTTCCTCCTCGCACAAAGGAGCAGATACCGGTCCTGCTGCTGGGTTGATGCCCTTCTAGGACCCTGTCCAGCTCTCCTTGTGTAATGACCTGTCTCCTGGTCTGACCTCCATGCTCATGAGATGGCACTGGGAGACACGTATGGATGTGCCATCCTGGAGGAGCTGGACTACTGGGTCAACCTGAATTGACTGCAGATACCGCTTTATGCTACCACACAAAACTTGAGAAGAATTAATCAGAACAAATAAGGAAAACCACCACCTGCAAAACCATTCCCTTGTTGGGGTTTGCGTTGCTTTTGCCTCTCCAATGCACCTTTCATTTGTACAAAAACAGGTGACATTGATTCACAATCGCTTATACTTCCTATCTGGATAAATAGTATCCCACAACTTTAATTGACATGTTGTTTTATTGTGATGATTGCATGTTCCCTTAATTTTTAGGAGCAGTGTATTACTATATAATATAATTTCTGGAAAATAGAACTTCCCTTTTACAGCAGATGCAATTTATTTTTCTGTGCAGCTTAACAATCCTCTCATAACCTTTCCAGTCTCTGGAAAGGTTATGAGAGGATTGTTACATATCATTCATTAGTTATCTGTTGTCTCACCTGTGGCCACTTCCAGCTCAAGTATATTGTTGTTTTTCTCTCCCAGTAGTGGAGTTGGATCACTGTCAGGGTTCCAAGTGAGCGGTGGGAGTTTGGAGGGACAGCATAGTGACTCAGAGTTGTGCAGAGCGCTAACAGGGGGACTGCTGCAGACTCTTCTAAACAGTACTCCCCCCTCCCTCGTAGGTATGGATATGGAGAAATTAAATTTGAGAAGATAAAAGAAACAGATAAAGAGAGCATGCCAACGAGCGATTAAACCTCACTCAGAAAACTAATCCCCGCCTTGTCAATGACAAACAAATGAAAGCGGAAAAAGCAGACACCTCTTTGCAACGGAAGGCTGATGACGTGGCGCTGGTTGCCTTTGTGTGTTTTCCAACCCAGGTGCACTCTTGATATGTGCAGCAGTGTTCTGGCTGCGGCTCTGATTCACTGGCTGAATGACAGGAGAGCCTGAATGCCATTTAGAAGCAGCACATTTCCATTCGTTGAAGTGAAAGACTAAGTTAAATAAGACAATATGTTATGCAAGTGGCCCAGGATGAAAGCTTCAGCCAAGTCCAGGGAGTAATTACACCCTTGGTGCCACTGGATTCAAATAACACAGAGGAGATTGTTGGCTGCAGGCTTGCCTTAAAAACGGTGTATACCATGGTGTCCTAGTTAGAGTGACCACTGGCACATCTCCATGTTCAACTCTCCGGAAACAAAGGCAATTAATTGTGAGCTGCACGTCAAGTTGGGCAGGGGAGAAAAACGTTGGTAAAAGAAAATAAAGATAAATATTAAAGAAAATATTAAAGAAAATAGTTATTGTTACTAAGAGCTCTGCTAGTTAACTGTTTAAAAGTTTCTAGTAATATACTGTCCCTCTACAACTCTAATCCTAGTTGATTTTTCTGTCTACTCTATTGCATTATGGAATGAACCATAACAGAATTGTAATATATTTTTAAATGAGAAATAACATGACATAAAATTGGGGTGTGAAGTTAGGTTTATATATTTTTGTGAAATACATTATGGCAGATGTTGTTGCGGGTGTAGTGAAATTCTCAACTACTAAATAATTCAGTCAATAAAAAATAATCAAAAAGTACTAAAAGAAACGACTATAAAAATGTTTGCCTAGTCCGCTTTGTGTGCACATACACATTTCAAGTCAAATACAATTCAAAATATTGCTCCCAGGTGGTGCAGCATTCAATAAAATATTTCGGGGTGCCATGTTGTCCACCACAGTCTAGCTTGACTGTACTACTAGTAGGCCAGTATCACTTGCGAAATGGGGAGAATACTTCTGCAGGGATTTCCTGGTCTCGTCATGCTCAGGCAACTCTCTCAGGCTACTACAATGCAAACAGAGGTCATCAGATGACTGACGATGTGTGTTTATCCAAGTCACTTCCTGGTTGGAAGAGCAGTGTGTAACAAGCATGCTTTTGCAGAATTTATTAACTCTCCAGTTAGGGTTAAACAGGGCCACAAAGTCACACAATTTGTGAACGACGAAATCAGGTAAGTAAGAATAGTGTACACAATTAGTAAGGAATCAAAATACTACATGAAGTGAATGGGATATGAAGTTAACCAAGATGAAAAAGTACCTGTGTGTACGATGTATACGTACAGTAATATGGCTTGTGTGATTTTGGTCCAGTGTGTGTTTCTACATCAACTGAGCGTGTGCGAGTGGAGAACCTGTTTGTCTACAGAGAGTGATTGATTTAACACAAACGTGTGTATGAGTTATCAGAGGGACTCCACAGGTACCGATGCATGCTGGGAGGAGGAACATTGATTAACAGTCTGATAGTTTGGGGTTAACACCTTTTCTTTCAGTCTTTATTTCCTGGCTGCACTGCTCCTGGACAGTCTCTGCCTGCCTGATGGTAAACAGTGTTTATTACCTGTGGCTCAGTTAAATGAGATACGCGGATCTTTCTAAGAATCCACAGGGACATGACACATCTCTTCAGTCACCAGAGTTTGAGGAAGTGCTCTTGCAACTTTGCCTGTGACGATGGACAATTTCTGGTGAGGTGCACACCCTACGCAACCCCGTCAATGAGTGGTGGAGCATGTTCTCCCCACCGGCTCCTTTTGTTATACGGTGAGGGAGATGTTGTTTACCTGGAACTACCCCCGCAAGACTCTGACCTCCCTGTTGGCTGGAGGTCACCACCGTGTCATTTGCAAACTCGATGATTATTTTTGAGTAGGCATGTGTGTGTGTGTGTGTGTGTGCGTGCGTATGTGTGTGAGTGTGTGTGTCTTCACTGACGGTGCCCAGCCAATGGGGTTTTGCGCCCTGCTGACAGCCTCACATATGATGATGATGATCGCGCAGTAAAAGAGTCTTAGCTACAGATAGAAAACTGATCTTTTTTTCTCTTCACTGGCGCCTGCAGTCTTTTCTCTCCATCTACTTTGAAAAGCTAATTTGGTCAAAGTATTTTCTGCTGCTGCCATGGCTGCTTTTCTCTGGGCAAACAACAGAACATTTTAGAAGCTTTGCAGATTAATTTTCCCTCTTTTCTTCCATGTTTGCCTCAGCAAAGAGATTAGAAGATTATCCCACTTTTTAAGCCAGTTTGTCTGGATTTAACTGAGGGGGGGTTGGGGGGGTTGGGAATGGGTTAAGATTTGGGTGGCAATAGTGGATGTAGACATTAGACACAACCAAATTTGCAGGAAGATGTGGTTTATACCCAAGTCAGATTATCCTGAAAGCTCCCTGAATATCTGTCTGCGTGCCTTCAGATAGGCCCGGTCAGAAACGCAGCGAGAGACGGTCCCATGAGAGAAATGATTCAATCGACTGTTTCCTGGGCCATTGTCACGGTCACAGGAGGCTGTAACAAGGCACAGTCATGCCAAATTCGAGCCCAAACCCTCTGTCTACCCTCTGCCCTACTCTCACTCACTCCCCTGTTGTCTCTCTCCTTCCATCCATCTTTCTTTCTCTTTTCCCTCTGCATGGTGTGAAAGGTGCATTCAATTGGCACAGCATATTCATGCAAGCATTACTCAATGGAATCGCCACACGGAACTGATCCGCCCACCCGGAGACACGACAGGAAGGCTCCAGCCGCGCTTGGTAACAAGGCCAGTCAGAGACCCATCACCTCGCTCGGTCATTGTGGTGGTAAGGCGAGCGACGCCGAACAGCGGAGAGCCTTTCCCTCTCTACCGGTGTTGAAATTGAATTGATGGTAAAAACCACGCTACTAACAGGTCTCCCCGGAAACAGTGCCTACGGTGTGTTAAAGTGCTTTCAGGCGGCCTGTTTTAGACCGCACATACCTTTGTTGGGCCTAATGCTTTCCTCCCCTCCTCATCCTCTGTGGTTCCTCCTACTCCCTGCCTGTCTGCCCGTCTACCCTGCTCCTCCAGACAAATCTCCTGTCAAAAGTTGGGGGCTTAAACGATTCCCTGAAGGAATCATCCTCACTTCTATCGAGTCTTCGGATTCCTTTCACCGTGCCGCGCCGTGCTGAGACTGTGCTACATCGGTAGAATAGTTATTTATGAAAAGCGTCTCACGTGGTGTGTGGAACTAATTTGTTTGACATTGCGTTCCCTCTACGGCCCAGGAATGTGGATTAGCCTGACTATGTCACCATGACATCCTCCAGTGGCACGACACCATTCAGAGGCCCTCCTCTAGGAGCGTGAACGCTGCTCTGCTGCCACTGACCTTGAACTAGTGTGAAAGCGCAAGTAAACCCAACCGCTTTGCGTCCAGTTGGCTATGCAGTGATGGTTGACGTCCAAAAGTAGAGATACACTGAAGTAAGGCTCACTGGACCTTGATCTCCCTTGACGTAAAAACCTGCGGTAGAGGGGAGGCACAAAACCAGGTCAAACAAATAGTCCCCAACAAACTGCTCAAAGGAGCAGCCAGACCAAAGGCCTTAGTCTGAAGGATCAGTGAGTCCACTTCCTTATAACTCAAATATGTCCTGAGTGGTGCTCCACATCAACCCACCCTCCTTTACCAACCGGAACCCATCAGCCAGAGTCTGGATTGATTTGCCTTTGCTGCAAAGCTGATGCTCACAGCTGTTCCTGCACCTGCACATGAGTAGTAACGCAGAGCGGTTCCCCTCCGCAGAGGGTTCAGTACTCGGTCATGATGTGAGTGGGTAGAAGGCTACAAACATTTTGGTCATGTCGATTCTGGATGAGAGTGAGGGGTGGTGGGGGTGGAGAGGGGGGTGGAGAGAAAAGGGTGGCCAGGTTAATATCCTAGAGGACAGGCTGGTGCTTATGTACACTTTGTTACTAGATTCCCACCAAGAACAGTATGAAAACATGAACATGAAACCACGCAGGAAAAGACTAAAACTTCACAAAAAGAAAACCAGGTGCAGGTGTATTGGTGGGGAACAGGTTTATTTGTATGTATTTTTTAACCTTGCGGTTTTTTGGTCTTTATTTCTCTGATGAGGACATTTCAAGGAGCCTTGGTTCATATTACTATCTGATGTAATGAGAGGGTTTATGTGCTGATTATTCCAGGTATCTTGGCAGTTTGTCTGTAGTGCTCTAGGGAGCAGAGTGAGGGGGTAAAGCGTACAGTTACATGACTTATTAACAGGAAATATTCCGCCACAACACCGAGGTCTGGCAATAGTCAACACCAGACTTTCTAATTATGCGCTGTAAGTGTCGTCTCGTGGAAGTAATAACCCCTGTTTTCTGCATATGCAAATATGACAGACCTGATCATTAGGTTTATATCTCAAAGCCAAATTGTTATTGTAAAACTGTAGGAGCCAAGGACAAATTCTTAACAATTCATCATACATTCAAATACATTTTTATGGGCTTTCACCATAAATGTAACAGCAGCGTTGAATGTCACAGATAATGAGCCAACAAACGTATTGTCTAAAATAAGAATATTAAACCATGACAAAATAATCCTTGATGTGCAGTGCCAACCAAATACTAATTGGCCAGTAAAATAATTTAGCCGTCTAGTAATGTCACAGCAATGAACGTCCCGGGACAAAAATAAATGACATTGGTGAAAACAAATCCAAATCACACATTTTGAACCACCATTTGATACTCACAATGACAATTGTTGTCATTGTTAACTTCATGGCAAACTTTATAGACAGTGAATAGTTTACGGCTAGTCGTTTGACCAGTTTTAGTTTTGTCAAAACTGGAGGAAACATGTAGAATATGTTATAAGAGGGTTCAGTGAACATGCATTTATGCGCTGCAATATACTTTGTATGTTAGCTTTCAGACTGAACTATGAACAATATTAGAATATGTACATTACAAATAGCTGTTTTCCGCATGAAAATGTATCTCCTCAGCTATATGAACGTTCAGTAAATCTTTTGGCGATCCAGTCCTTATTCACAGGAGACAATTGAGGCTAGCCAAGTGTACTGTAATTTCGCCTCCTCTTGTAGGTAGTTATATCCCCACTGATACCGTGGATGTTTGAGCCGAGGAGAGTGGCTTCATGCCTTAACAGATATCTAACCAAATCATAACTATCTATCGTAGCCAAATATCTATTGGGTTGTGTTTGCTTAGCTGGATGGATACTGTGGGCTAGCAAGTCCGCTGGGTCTCAATGCCTTGGTAACTCTGTACTAGGATACTGACACATCCTTGAAACATAGAGCCAATTTACAACCCGCTGGAGTCCTAGATTGTGTTTGCAAAGAAGTGAAACTGGCATTTCTCCTTTGCTGCATTGAAAGTATTTCTGTGTTTTTATCAGCTTATCAAGCATATCTCCCTGGTGCTCTCCTGTGGTAAGTGGTATCAGAATAGATGTATTCTCCTCCTCCATCCCTTGGCCTTCTTCTGATATTGCCTCTGTTTCTTACTCAAGTTTGACATGCTCATTGTTTAGCGTGGTGTGGATCTGTAGATGTTTAATATTCCAGTGCCCCAGTGAGGGCAAATAAACCTCTCGTTTTAATTTGGTTGTGAAACCCTAGAGAGCATTCGCCTCTGGCTAAATGGTGAAGATGCAAGGAAAGACATCATTATTGAAGTTAAAGGTGTCAACCCTTGGGTTATTCTGCCCTTATTTTAATGTAAATTATGTTCTTGACTGAACATTCTTGCATAGGTTCAACCTCTGATGACTGATGAAGATTGTTAATTCATATTTAAAAAGTTGGGATTGCAACAATTTGTTTCTCAAATAGAGAAATGAATAAATTACATGAACAAGCAATGTTAGCTGTTAGGAGATGCCTCCCAGTTGTTAAGGAGTTGACATTTCTGAGACATAAACTGTGCTGGATGTCATTAATGTGTGGGCATGCACATGGACATTAGTCTATTTTAATATCTAATGCTCTACTTTTTCTGGTATAATTTCAGCCAGGATCAGGCCTGGTTGCAGTATGAAATGACTGAGGGGGCATTTTTATAAAAGAGTGGGCCTATCTAATTCATATTTGAAATAAAAGAACACACTAATGTGGTTCACCTATTAGCCACTTTTCAATGGAGTATGATACTTCAAATCTCACCTACTAGCTCCACTTACCCGACATAAATGACTGATGAAATGACCACTCCCAAACATTGTTTAATTAGCCTTTTTACAGAGGCACCTTGGGGTCATGGTGCAGAAAAAAAGATGACAGATTACATACTTTATGAATCACATGTTTGTTTCGTTTAAGTGTTAAACATATTCATATTAAAATAATATTAACCTGACATACTTAGTAATTGGAATATTTGTTTAAAGTTTGCACACAGTAAGTTATGTCCCTATTATTTGATTGAATAATCTACTACTAGTGGGAATCATAGGAGAAATTATTAACAGGAAATAAAATGAACATGCACAGTTTATTTATGCACTGTAGCTTGCTGAACTGGCAAAGAATGTTGTCTTTCATTTTGAATTCAACATGGTTTGATGGTTCAGCATTGTGTCAACGAAGACTTTGACTAGCCACGTGTGACATGAATGTGCATTTACAAGCCAACAGCTAGTTTTACAATGAACTTTAGGTGGCTATTTGGTTTCTCTATACACACATATGTTATGCAGTACTGACGAAAGAAACTAAATACCAACAATGTCCATTAGAAAATGCATCGCTAATGACTCAAATTCAGATCTTAGTAAAAGCTTAGAAAAGCAACTTTTTAAAATATATTTTTAATATATTCAGTTGATTCCCTACAGTATTCAGTGCCTGTGTTTTCCACTTGAACAGATATTGAGTGCGCTGTATCGAATTTTAGCTACCATTGATTTTGGTAGTCTAAGTGCAATCCAGTTTAAGAGGTAGATATAGTATGATGTGTTATGTTATGGTCTGTATTCTGGATGCTGTCTATCATGTAGCCTTGTGTTTTTTACTGATGCAACAAACCCTGTCTTCTTTAGGGACAGGTCACTATTTTATTGGTGCAATGGGTCTGACTGAACATTAGTGGAGAGCAGCGTTGAGGGAATTGCAATTATAAGGGAGTTGAAAGCGTTTTTTTTGCTTTTCTTAATTCAATGCCTTGTTTATGGTACTTCCCAATATTGGCGCAATATTGCTAACATCAGTATTTAATAGTATATTTTTTTATTAAACATTCAGGTAGAAATGAAAATGCCTGCTGGTTCCGTTTAAGTACAAGTAAAATCATATCCACTATACTCTCTCTGCGGAATTGAAGAACATTATGCTACTTAACTTCCCTCTGCAAACTCCAAAAATGAATTAATTTTCTTTTAAGCCGGGTGCGAATTATACAATGACGGTAATGAGTTGGGGGGGGTCCACTTTTTATCCAGGTCATAAAGGGAACCCAGTACTGCGGAGGTGTATAGCGTGTTGGTATAATGCTTCCTTTACTATCATTGGTGTAATGCTTTCTTTACTATCAGTACTTTTTATTAAAATACCTTGCATATTAGCATATTATTTGAGAATTGTGGAATGTGATTATTTTGCATCCCATCAGTTTCTGAAAGTACTATATGCCACAATAGCTGCTATGACAACATACATCTGTAAGTGCAGCCTCCTTTCTCACTCACCTCTTTGCTACTAGTTCCTGCCTGCCTATCTGACCTCCTCCTGCCTGCTGACTGTCATTCTGACCTCCCTCTGCTTCCTTAATACAGCACATAATAAACATTCACCGTCATCCATACTATCTTACTCAGCATTAAGCCTGCATAATACACACAGAAAATGCATGGTGCACTATCATCTATTAATCCTCAGTTTCAACTTACTCTTCTCTTAGCACCAAAAAGTGAATAATATCTATTCTCCTCTTGCTCATCTTGACTTTGTGCAGGAACTTTAATATAGTTCTATAAGTAGTCATACATTTGGTGAAGGACCTCACCTTAAAACAGAATGTGTGCAAGCACTGAAAATCTTAAAATGTATCTTAATTTTTAGCAAAAAAACCCCCACTCCTAACTAATAAGAAATGAGACATAAATAAAGCTATCTTGCTGGAAACAGTTACAAACGAACTAGCTAGCAAGCCATAGCTAACTTGTATTTACATTAGTTACCCATTAACATACTGGTAAATATTCTGTGGCTAATTGCCGTTACAAATACAATTGTGACAGTAATTTTATAGATATCGTTTTGTATTATCTAGCTAGCATACCATTCTAGCAGTTTAATCTCGAAATCGCACTCTAAGGTGAATCAACAGGTATTGTCAGACGAGACGATTAACCAAAATCAGGGTGAAGAATTGGTATGGTCCACTTTAGGGGTTACTAAAATTGTATTACAAAATTCATCCAGGCAAAGTTGGACACGTCCTTGCACTTTGAAAGCGATAACGATGTCTAGGTGTTTAACAAAATAAACTGCGTGTATATGTGTGGTGTTATACATACAGTGGGGAGAACAAGTATTTGATACACTGCCGATTTTGCAGGTTTTCCTACTTGCAAAGCATGTAGAGGTCTGAATTTTTATCATAGGTACACTTCAACTGTGAGAAACGGCATCTAAAACAAAATTCCAGAAAATCACATTGTATTATTTTTTATTAATTCATTTGCATTTTATTGCATGACATACGTATTTGATACATCAGAAAAGCAGAACTTAATATTTGGTACAGAAACCCTTATTTGCAATTTCAGAGATCATACGTTTCGTGTAGTTCTTGACCAGGTTTGCACACACTGCAGCAGGGATTTTGGCCCACTCCTCCATACAGACCTTCTCCAGATCCTTCAGGTTTCGGGGGTCGCAATACAGACTTCCAGCTCCCTCCAAATATTTTCTATTGGGTTCAGGTCTGGAGACTGGCTTGGCCACTCCAGGACCTTGAGATGCTTCTTACTCCTTAGTTGCCCTGGCTGTGTGTTTCAGGTCGTTGTCATGCTGGAAGACCAGCATGACAGCCACAACCCATCTTCAATGCTCTTACTGAGGGAAGGAGGTTGTTGGCCAAGATCTCGCGATAAAAGGCCCCATACAGCTTGTATGCGCTACCTAATTATCTAACCTCAAACAGATTGTCATCACACATATGGGTCATTCTCCAACTACCTCCTCTTTTGGTGATAAACATTTTAAGAAGTGTCTCTTTGTTACAGTAAATCATGAATCTTAATATGCTCTCTTATTTGTGCAGGAGCAATATATAACTATGGTTGCACTGAAATGTATTAGGAATATCACATTTATACTTAAATCAAATTATCTACTTACATGATGTGATTGGAATGACCATGGTTGAAACCTTTTCTCAGTTTTTCCACCGGCTAACAAGCAAACTAGCAATGAGAATTTCAGTTTTGGAACTAGCCATATCATGTCACAAAAAATACTATATAAAACTTATTTATTTCGCATTTCCTTGACATTTATTGAGTTTATGACATGTTTGGAAATGATGCACAATAGACATACTTTCCACGTTAGGGATATTTACCTTTAAATTGTCTCCATTTCAGGATCCTTCACAAAAATTTACCTCCAATGTCATTGTGAGCTCAACTTTTTCTAGCTGTTTCTATGGTCACCAAGCTATCAAACTTTAATAAAACTTTTTTGTGCAGTTCATTTGTAAGTGTGGTGGAAATGACAACAGAACTGGGGATAGTGTATAAAAAACAATAGATAATTCCTAAAATGCTTAGAAACAAAACTTGTTTAATTGACTCAATTTAAAGCATTATATATTATTACTTTTACAATTAATAAGAATATTAATATAAACTGACATAGTTGAAAGTTAAAAGTCTGGTCAGGGGACAGGTGTTTAAACTGAGCGTTTTATTCCAAAACAGGAGAATAAAGTCACCAAAAAGACATTAATGATCTAATGAAAATGTATGTCAATTGTCTTAGTGCCATGTTCACATAAGAAGACGATGACATTATCAGGAATTATTTTGAAACTATAATGTGACAGTAGTGTGTATGGCCCCCATGTGCCTGTATGCACTCCCGATAATGTCTGGACATGCTCCTGATGATGTCGGGTGATGTCCTGCGGAATCTCCTTCCAGACCTGGATCAGGGCATCAGCTCCTAGACCAGGGGTCTCAAACCGGTTCCACGGAGGGCCGAGTGTCTGCGGGTTTTCACTCTCACCTTGTATTTGATTGATTAATTATGTCACTAATTGGTTAGGTCTACCCTCATCTGGTTATTTAGGTCTGAACCTGGAAACAATTTACAGGAAAAAACTAAAACCTGCAGACACTCGGCCCTCCATGGAACCGGTCTGAGACCCCCTCCTAGACAGTCTGTGGCACTACTTGGCAGCGTTGGATGCATCGATAAATAACGTCCCAGGGGTATTCAATTGGATTCAGGTCTGAGGAACATAAGGGCCAATCAATGGCATCAATGCCTTCATCATCCAGGAAATGCATTGTCCTGCACCAAGAGGAATCCAGTTGCACCAGCGTAAGGTCTGACGATGGGTCTGAGGATTTCATCCCAGTTCCCAACAGCTGTCAGGGTACCATTGACTAGCAAGTCATATTCTGTGTGACTCTCCAAACATATGCCTCTCCAGACCGTCACTGCACCATCGCAAAACAGATCATGCTGGATGATGTTGCAGACATCATAACGTTCACTCCGGCATCTCCAGACTCTTTCCTCTCTGTCACACGTGCTCAGTGTGAACCTGCTCTCTTCTGTAAAGCTCCAACATGATGTTGCCGCATCAGTTTTTATTAAAGCAGCCGCCAAAACCAGGAAGCAGCTGCTTGGGACTCAGAAACTGTAACCTACTCTTGCTCAAGCGGTTGGAGAATTAAATGGGTTTTTGTGACTCATCATTTTCTTTGCAATGTATTGATATTTTTCTGCAGTTTAGAGTGTCTTATGTTGGAAGATCAAAAGAGTCAGACAGACAATGAAAAAATAAATATAACAATTCTATAACGGAATGATGGCATGAAGTCTTGCCAGCAAGACAGACACCTATTTAAGAATTAGCTGGAATGGGGAGCTAACGCAAACAAACTAATTAAAGATAAATGATGAATAAACATTGCCATTCTGGTGGGTGGTGTTGAAACTGAAATAACACAGAACATTGAAACAAACCCCAAATGTAGACCGAAATAATATTGACTTAATCTCATAGGACAAGAGACCTGCGAATTTGCCCCTCCAAAGCCAAAAGGTATTTGAATAAGATGATGACATATGAATGCCGATCATTATACAACACATATGTAAGCTTTGGCCTCCACTTTGAAGGATGAAAAGTTAACTTCTACTGGAGCAGGCTTTAAAAATCTCTCTGTGCAGCAATTTCACAGCTTGTCAATGTCCACGACCTGAGGCTGAGTCTGAACTGTTAAGGGCATCACTGGACCACAACACATCCTGCGCTACCTAAACACCGGGGAAGGTTCCCTGAGAACCGATTCTGTTGTATAGGGAAGAAAGATGTCTCTCTTTCAAGTCTGTGATATAAATAAGCAGAGGAGGACTTGAACCAAAAATCAACCTTGGCGTTTTTTAACATACCTGCCCAGTTCTACAAAGGCATATTTTTGAACATTTGAGTTTCAGTTTGTGTTTTTGTAATATGTATGTGTAGTATAATTACTGGATACAAATACCATCACAAGCTCCTCGAAGGACTCCACATTGTCAAGGTGGTAACTGCATTTTCCAAAAGGTGTGCTTGGTTAAACCCTTTACCTTAGTTCAGTTATTTTGTATTCCTAGTCTGTTTTTGTTAAATTACAAGTTTTTGTAACAAATTGCTAAGCATCTCTGCTGAAGCATGGCAGAGATTAAAAGAAGAGATTCTAGCAATGTGTTTTCTCCCTGTGCTTGACTGAGCTTATCTGGGAGTAGTTTGGCTGGATTCCAAATATATTCCTACAAATGAATACTCTGTAGTGCTATTGTCTGTGAGTATGTCCAATCTGCTTTTCGTGGCAATGATAACCCAATGTTATGTAAACATGTTAACATATGTTACTCTAAATATGTTAAAATCTAACTTTATTGGAAGACATGTAATTCTTGAATCAGTGTTGGTTAGTAGGCTTTAGGATATTCCTCAGTTATAAGTGACAACTCTATTGAGTGAAAGTGATCACGCAGGTGTATAGTGAACAACACAAAATAGGTTATTTTGAGAATGCCATTATACCAGGCATTGGATGTTTTTTTTAGGAAATGTTTCTACTTGCCTTGTGTGGTCCAGCAGTAGTGGTCATTTCCTGCTGCATTATGGTTTCGAATTTGACCCACTCTTGGCGCTGTCCTCACTTTCTGTGTCCATAAAGCATCAAATCACTGAAAACATTTATTTAAATGAAACATTTTTTACCGGTAATTGAGTTCGAGAAAAACTGATGGACAGGCATCACGTGACTTGGGGTTCCCCTGAGGATTCCCTCTACTTTAGGCCGCGCCCCATGAGCGCGGCGCTGTCCAGTATCGGGTGCTGTTGCTGTCAGAAACACTGAGCCGAGGCGCGCACTCGAGCTGCAAGAGGCTATATCGGGAGGGCACGCAGACTACTGCCGGAGTGGAGAGAGAAAGAAGGCTGAGCTGAAGTTCTGCAGCGTGAGCTTGAGCAATGAGTCAAACCGCGACCACAAATATATTTTGATATAATTCATTGTTTTGGAGGTATTTTTCTTTTTAGTTTATTTGAAGTAGAGTGTAAAGTAGACTAACAAGATAGATTTTTGTTAATGATTGAGAGGCTTAGATTTATATCATAACCACTCAGTGTGGCACAACTGACGACAGCCATGATTTGGACTATTTTAATATGTTATTTCGTGACAGCTGTAATTGGGAATAAGACAGAGGAAAGAAAACCATTCTTTCATGGACATGTATTCGAGAACTCTGCGCCGGGATCCAAAGTAAACGGTCTCAGCATCCCTGTGAAGCGGGTAGACCCGCAGAGATGGTGCTCCAACTCCGGCATGCATCTAAAACTCTTGGGAGACGGAAGTGAAGATTTTCGAGTCTTTGCCCATCACAAGCGCGGACACATACTTCTGAAAACCTCGGGTACCTTGGATAGAGAGGAGCGCTCCGAATACCTGCTCAGGCTGGGTCTGTGCTGTCAAAGCTGCGCGGCTACTGTTCTTGTGGTCGCTGAAGTTGCATCCGTTAAAGTGGACGTTTTAGACACTAATGACCACGAACCAACATTTCCTAATGCTGATATCAAAATTAGTTTAGACGACGCAACTGCTCTGCGGTCTGTAGTTTATAAGGTGACCGCGGAGGATACTGACGGTGGAAAAAACGCTGAACTAATTTACTTCGCTCTTCCCAAAAATGGCAGTTTCTACGTAGTTCCTAAAACTGGAGATATTCTGCTTGTTGACTCTATATTAGGTCTTTCCACTCCGATAAAGTTTAACGTTTTTGCAAGGGACCACGGCTGGCCCTCACGGACCAGTCAAAGTATAGAAATTGAGATTAATCCCCGACAGTGGCCAGCAGTTCCACCGCGGTCCCAGGGTGAACTGAATACTATACAACCTCGGAAGTCGAGGTCCCTGCTAGAGTCGGATGAGCCGGTTGTTCTAAATGTATCGGAGGATGCCAGTATTGGTTCTGTTGTAATTAACTTGAACACAGTGAGGTTTCAGTCCGCCAGCTTTGAGCTGATTGAGCCCAGCGTGGAGAGCTCACCAGTCATTGTGAATCGGGACAGCGGTGATATAGTTATTACCCGGCGCCTTGACCGGGAGACGGATCCTCTCGTTGAAATTAGTGTGAAAGTTCAAGATAAAAGAGGTAAGACTGCCTTTGCAATGTTATATTTTGCTTGCTGATTCACTATTTAACGTTCAATGCTTTAGCTAAAATACGTTGTTATACTTTAATTGTTCTCCTTAACTTTCGGGGCCTACATGGTGAATTGATTGTAAGAATTGAGCTCGTAGGCTACCACCTCGATTGTTTTTCGAAGTTGTCTGTAAATGTGTCATGCTCTATTACAATTAATTGGTTTCCCTGAAATTTTTTTGATAGAAACCACGACCTTTACTTCTATGTACTCTAAAAGCTAAAACCTTGCGATGCGTAAATTACGCGCCGAAAGAGGTATAGGTCTGCTTGTTGCAATTAATTATTTAGAGAAATGTATAGCGCGTTACTTGAAGCTTATAATATTTATTATACTATCTATTTAAAGTACATAGCATATGTTTTCTGTCATTGTGCAGATGTGCTCAATTTACTGGACGCGCGCATATGCTACTGTAATAACTGTAGGTTAATTATCACCTGCGGCAAAGATGCGTTCTGGTGCATTTTGAGAATCAGCTATAGTTAAAATAGCATTAGAGCGAGTGCAATCTTTTACTGTACATTTACTGCTCCAAATTGAAATAGCGCACCCAGCCTATGGAAAACATGTCCGTTCATCGACTTATGAGTGCTTAAGATAAGGCCCTTATTTTAATATTTTATTACAGTCATAGTCTCAGCCAGGAATGAGTAAGCATAAGAAGTGATACGTGATGTGCTGATTTTGGGGCATTATGTGGGGACCAGAAGATTATTGGAAGTTGTGTTGTGTTACTATTTGAATACGAACGGATAGGTTTTGATATTTTTACATTTGCCAGTTGCCCTTGTCAAAATAGCTTAAAGATAAGGCAGCAGGATAACATTTGCACTGGATTTCCATGCGAGGTGCACGTTGGTTGTTTCCATGCAAGCGTTGCTCTAGCAAAAACGTGTATTATTTTACACAGCTATTCAGCGACGAGGGGATACTTGCATTTATGCCGATGAGTCAATTAAAAGATGAGAATGATAGGGAGGCCATATTGGTATGAGGGCCAGATTGGGGATTTGGAGACGACGTTGGGGTTAGCACCCCCATTACAATTAGTGATCTTTAGTAATCTCAGAGGGTCAGGACACCTGTTTAATGTCCCATCCAAAAGACAGTGCTATATGCAGAGCAATGTCCCCTTCACCATCCTGGAACGTTGGGATTTCACCTGACCAGAGGTAGTGCCCTCTGCTACCACACCACTCCCAGCAGCACTTGGTGTTCTATGCAGAGGCAAACCAGCTGTTGGAGGCATGGCTCTAGTCCAGCAACAAACTTTCCAATACAGTCAAATAACCTTACCACAACATTACATAAAATAACCTGTACAATAAATATTATATAAATAAGAGTTTATAATTGTTTATAAAAGTTAATGAAATACTTTATTCCAGTCATTTCACATCTGGAACCAATTTTCTTCCCCAAATTCTCCTTTCTGTTGCTGTCATCTATAGCTTTTTAATGTTGGGTTAAACATCTTTTCTTGATGCCTTGTTTTAGCAATTTGTTCCTATGTTTTTCTATTACCTTTCCACGCACATTGATTAAGATCCCATTTTTTTGTACTGCAGAACCTGCCTGGAATGTTTTGAGTGGAGAAAGATCCATTATGATTAACGTTCTTGCTAAAGGACAGAACGACTGAGCCTTCAGTTTGGCGGTTGGGAATTTTAAACCAGGGACCTGTCGGATCTTATTCAGGTGACCTAACCACTAGGCCACCTGGCCTCCCCCAATAAATATTCAACCCAAATTCATCACAAGATAGGGTTTGTTCCCTTCTAGGCTGGCACCATTTCAATGCTCACTTTAAAGGTGACAGCTTGCAAAATCGGCTGTGCGAGTTAGGGAGGTATACTGGCAAGCAAGTTACTATCAAAGTCAGTGGTAATATTTGCTAAAGGAACACATATGCTAAAATTAGCAACACACTAATGCTAAGATTGAATCAATGTCTTTAGAGGCTAAGGCAAAGGATGTTGTGTAGAGACAGAGAGGGATAACATGCCCCACGCTATGGAAGACACAAAAAGTCTGAAGTCCTAAGTTAGCTATGCCACATACATTAGTTTTTCTACCTAATTGTGTAACTTGTTATATGGTCTCAACAATGTCTCAACATTGTTATCAGGTTCTGCTGCTTTTCTATAACAGTGGTAGAGGTCGAGATTGCTGAAAGACTCTAGGGAGAGACGTGTGTAATCTATCAATAAAGTTCATGAATTGGAAACATTTCAGCCGTTTATGCGTGGGGGGGAGTCACAAGGAGTTCCTTGAACCAGAATCATATTGTTTTACACAGAGATAAGCCGCATCAAATTTGTGCATTATTATAGCAATATAAAAAATATATATTTTAATATAAATTTGCCTGCAATTAACAGATTTTTCATCGTTGTATGGAATCACCTAGATGTTTCCGAATGCCTCTTTAACAAGGAAGGTAATACAGTCCCAGTCATTTATGTTTTTATTACTTCACTTTCTGAGTCCTGTGGAAGGATTCAGTGATTCCTAAAATGGTTGCTACATGCATGTATTAATAGTGTTTTTTTCCCCCCTGATGAAATACTCAACTGGATTTAAAAAGTTCCAACAGACACCAGTGTTTAATTTAGACAGCTCTGTTCTGTGAGCTCTGAAAACCGGAATGCCACGTGGTGGGAATGTCGTGGAGTCTAATCCTTTTTGAGTGGAGATCCTGCTCGACCTTGCTCCATCTGCTCGCATTATCCATGTAATCCCATCTCATTCACATCCTCATTTCAGGGATTTAGAGTGGCAGTACAGTTTGCCGGAGAACCCCTGCGTTTCTTCCAGGGAGTGTTAGAGGCCTAAAGCCTTTTTTTTGTGCAGGACACGACGCACATACTTTCCCATCACTGTCTGTCTCTTTGCTTGCCCCGTGGCCAGGTGTCCAGCACCTTGTGTAGATGTTGCATGTCCGGCCAAGAGTGTGTGTGTGTGAAATGAGCAGTTTTCTCTAAACCCAGAAACCCAGAGTAATGAGGAAAAACTGCTGGTTTTACCTTCCTTGTTTATATCGGAGACCAGCAGCCTATTGGGAACAGTACGTACACAAAAACATGCACGTATGCTCATACACACTCACACTTCTAAAAGTCATATTTGTGTTTATCCTTGTTAATAGTTTGCAATATTAACCACATTGTGGTATTTCCCAACTGGCATTAGCCTACAGTGCGCAGCCAGACGCGGGCAGATGGGAGATGCAAATCCATTCTCTTTATATTTATCAGTATCACACAGCTGCCGCTCTCATTGATATATTTGTAAAAAGCTAATTGTGGCGCACAGCGCAGATTTCTGCCCGGCCGGTGAGCTGGTCTGTGTTTTTAAATGCCATAGCTCTGCTGCAACCTACACATCGTGCTAATTAACGCGTTTCACTCCATCCTGGGTCAGTCCCTTCCGCTCGTAAAGTACCACTAGTGTTCTGTTAATTCACTTGCTGATAGGAATCTCTCCTCAGTTTGCTGTAATAGTTAGTGTCACTTTTCAATACCAAGGGGGGTTAGACCTGACTCTTCTCAATAGCTGTCCTGTGGTGAGAGAGACTTTAGCTTTCCTAAGGGCAGTCACACTTGTCTGTTATCAGTGCCGGTTAGGGTCGAGAGGCTCCCTATTTTCCAGTGGCTCGACTGGGGTGAAATAGCCTTCTCAGGTGACTTGGTCTCTCTACTCTTTATTAGCTTGCCTGAGGGGAAGTCACTCTTGGCTCTTTCCATTACCTGGTGGTGGAGCAGAGCTCCACCTGAATCATCTATATGGTTATCCCTCTTATCTGTCTGCCTGTCTGAGCTACCAGAGAAGTCCCAAAAACACACAGCCTGGACTCACTGTTTCTTCCCTCATCAGCACCCGCCACCCCCTGGTTTTGATCTCCAAGCTCTGAGACAAGTCTCCCTTCCCCTGGTTTCTGATTTCCAAGCTCTGAGACAAGTCTCCCTTCCCCTGGTTTCTGATTTCCAAGCTCTGAGACAAGTCTCCCTTACCCAGGTTTCTGATCTCCAAGCTCTGGGACAAGTCTCCGTTCCCCTGGTTTCTGATTACCAAGCTCTGAGACAAGTCTCCCTTACCCAGGTTTCTGATCTCCAAGCTCTGGGACAAGTCTCCCTTCCCCTGGTTTCTGATTTCCAAGCTCTGAGAAAAGTCTCCCTTCCCCTGGTTTCTGATTTCCAAGCTCTGAGACAAGTCTCCCTTCCACAGGTTTCTGATCTCCAAGCTCTGAGACAAGTCTCCCTTCCCCAGATTTCTGATCTACAAGCTCTGAGACAAGTCTCCATTCCCCTGGTTTCTGACCTCCAAGCTCTGAGACAAGTCTCATATTTATGCTCTGAGACAAGTCTCCCTTCCCCTGGTTTCGGATCTTTATGCTCTGAGACAAGTCTCCCTTCCCCTGGTTTCTCATCTTTATGCTCTGAAACAAGTCTCCCTTCCCCTGGTTTCTGATCTTCATGCTCCAAGACATGTCTCCCTACCTAATTGTGGTGTGGGTTCTGTGTATTACGGGAGGCCTCTTTAGCTATGTCTTGGTCGAGGCTACGGGCTCATGTTTGATATGTCTGGTTCGCACGTTATTGCTGCAGCGGGATCAATTAATGTATGTCTGGAGGACGGATCAAACAGACGTGTGGCGTCAGTCCTCCCGTCATAGTGCTCTCTGCCCTGCAGCACCTTCCACTGTCTCGGTATTCCATCAGGGTCGTCCTCTCTCTTCCTCTCTCTCTTCCTCTCTGTTTCTCTGTCTCTTCCTCTCTCTCTTGGTTGTTTTTTCAATTTCTCCCTCAGACTTGCTTTCAGTGTTTCTTGCTATCTCCCGGCCTAACTTTGATAGCAGATGGGATAGCAGTTCAATATCCTAGTGGGACTGAGTGTTTTTTTCTTTTGAGCATATTACTGTGAATTTATGCATGGATAGTGAAAAGTAAACTAATTTGTTTAATGTTTTTACTTGACATCAATATCTCTCTCTCTTTCTCTTTCTCTCTCCCACCCTTTCTCTGTCACTTGCTCTTTGTCTTCTCTCTTTCTCACAGCTGTCTAAAACACTTTATCAGACCTCTGTCTGTCATGTCGACCTGAGTGATCCTGTTATCCATTCTGCACTAACACACTATGACTGTCAAATGCATCATTATGACGGCGTGCATATTGTCCATCTCTCAATCAAACTGACAAATCGCTGACAGGCCGGGTTTCTGACATCGCAGGCACATAAGGACCGAGTTTGATAAGGACCTATAATGGGTTAGATGCAGAGTAGATCTGATCAGGTCCTATCCATTCCCCTCCCTTTTTTTTCTCTCTCTCTCTCTTTCTTTTGCTCTCTCTCTCTCAGTGTCGGATCCACACAGAGGAAGCAGTGTTCTTGGTTTGAGCAGAAGTTGACAGGTTTTTAGGGATTTGTTTCCTCCGCCTGTGGTGTGACTGTTAATCTGGTTGAAATGAGTCTGAAAATTAAAACAGCATATGGTAGTCTTGGTCTCTCTGTCAGGGAACCAGAAGATTATGTTGCCGCTCGTGTGCCTGAAACACATGGGTCATTCTGACAATTCTCTGTGCTTTTGTCACCTTATTTTGATATTGTTATAAAGAGTGTATGTTCAACTGAATAAATAAACAAAATCAATTATAAATAGAATACTTACAAAAAGTGTTCAATAAAAGATAAATAGAAGGGGTTGACTATAGCGGGGTTCAAAGATTTCACCTTAAATGAACCAGGAATAACAATGTAAAAGGGGGAATGGAAGCTTTTTTTCCTTTGACTTAAATACACATTTCATTATAATACCGTTTTTTTTACAGCTAACACACATCTCCAAACAGTTAGTCACGTCATATATAAAACATCTACAGATGAAAGTGAGTACACGTTGTGCACCGGTGAGAGGAATTGAAAGCATTATAATAAAAAGGTATTAATGAATCATTAACCAAAATGTGTTTCAGAATGTATTTTTCAGACTGGAAATAATGTCGATAAAGCATGCGTGAGTAAGCATATAGAAAACACACAAACACCAACATTTTTTATTTTCCGCTGTGTTTATGACTGTAATACACCAACACTTTTAACCCAAGCAGACAAGAGGGGGGAAAAACTTGAAATAACTTAAAATAGATTTATTTGATTATTGAGGTCTACTTAAATGACACTTAATTAATTAAAAATCACTAATTTGGAAGATCCCATCAGGTGCAATATGAATCATACCAAATGCACATTATTTGTTAACAATTCCATTTCAAACATCATTGCAAATGGTGTAAAACATTTTTAATAATTTTTGAAAATAAAAAAAGACCCAGAACTCTGGGATGCCCACAATGGCCTGTGTTTATGGGACCACCCAGACTGTTCAGAGACCCAGAACTCTGGGATGCCCACAATGGCCTGTGTTTATGGGACCACCCAGACTGTTCAGAGACCCAGAA
>JACXGK010008236.1:0-15050 GCA_016801125.1 Novumbra hubbsi
CACACACACAGCCATGTATGCCTACTAGGTCCTCACACGACAGGTAACACCACACACACACACAGCCATGTATGCCTACTAGGTCCTTGCAAGACAGGTAACACCACACACACAGGCATGTATGCCTACTACGTCCTCACACGACAGGTAACACCACACACAGGCATGTATGCCTACTACGTCCTCACACGACAGGTAACACCACACACACAGCCATGTATGCCTACTACGTCCTCACACGACAGGTAACACCACACACACACACAGCCATGTATGCCTACTACGTCCTCAACACGACAGGTAACACCACACACACAGCCATGTATGCCTACTACGTCCTCACACGACAGGTAACACCACACACAGCCATGTATTGAGTTTCATTTCACCCCCCGTCGTAGGAGTACATCTACCCTGACGCAAGGGACCGTCAGTATCTGCTGTTCTTCCACAAGGGGGTGAAGAGACAGCGCTTTGACGTCCACAAGTACAACAAGCTGAAGGACACAATCGCTGAGGTGGGTTACCCAACACACACGCTGCCTATACACCCCAGAATGATCTGCTTTCACCTCTCACAGTGTGTTCTGTATGATCCACCTCAACAAGCCTGCACATGCAGTCATAACATTCCCACATTCTAATAACAGTTCGATGTCCATCAAAGGTTAAGAGTCTTTCAGGTGTGCAAACAATCCATAAGAGTAAAAAATAACATCTGTGAATGGTATTGCAAGAAGCTGGATCGTTCTTGGGTGGCTAGGAAAGAGTCCAGAGCAATCGAGGATGTCCCTTGAATATTAAATAAATATGTTTGTTTCTGATAAGTTGGATAGTCTGCTAGTACCACCGTGCAGCGAGGTCATTGATGGCTACAGGTGTTTCTGCACTTAGTTCGGCCCCAGGCTGTTCAACCCCAGTGCACAAGCACTAGCTCTGGGGTTTCTGCTATTTTGTACGTGTCATTAATCTTTATTTTCTAAATTAGAGTTGCAAAAAATGAAATGTAAAATGTTCATGTGAGGGGTAACTGATTTATTGAAGAGAAGTACCAGGGTTCTATTTGTCAGCATTGTGAAACATGATAGTAAATAAATCTAGTAGGAATTGACACAATTCTCAATATGTTATGTCTCTAATACCCCTTTCCCAATGTCTTTCTTTCTGCCCAACACTACTTCTCTCTCTCTCTTTCTGTTTTGTTCCCTGCATTCCTCTCTGTCTGTCCTCCCTCTGTCCTCCCGTCGGTAGGTGGAGTTAGATCTGAAGCGTCTCAGAGACCCTCTACAGCTCCAACTTCCTGTCCAGCAGCTCCCTGCAGCCGGCAAAGATTGATAGGAAGAGTGATTCCTCCTTTCCCTTCCCTCCTCCCCAACCCTCTTTTCTTGCATCTCTCCTTCTCTAACTGTCCGTCCATCCTCCAACTTTACTCCTCCAACCCCTCCCTCTCTTTTGACAACCCCCCCCCCCCTTTAGTGATTTCATACCTTTCCCTCGTTGTTTTTTCCAACGGATAGGCAAGTTCAAACATCTAATGACAAGTTTTGGCATAAAAAAGAACCAAAACAGAATTCCTCTAGTGGCTGAGACAGAAGGATATACTGTAGGAGGACAGCTTTAGGGGACGTTCAGGAAGTGATACAATACATTGGGAGGAGCTACAGCTGAGGCGAGGGAGGAGCCAGAAATATGGACACATCCAAGAGTGTGTGTGTGACATCGCCCTGAGGCATCAACCACCAAGCGACTAAATCTACGGGCCAGCTAGGTCCATGATGCCGCTGGAGCATTCAGACTGTAAACAGGCCACTCCTGTCAGGCCTGGCCACGCCCACACGTGGATCCACGTTTACAAGGATGCATCTCCTCTAGCTCCTCCCCCGGGTGACTAACCTGCGCTCTTTGACCTCTGCATGCACAGAGAACAGGGCTGTGTGACCTCTAGGTGACCATGAACTTTGACCTTGGCCAGCCCTACCCTTCTTGTGTTGTCTGATTGGCTGAGGCCAGCCCTATCCTTCCTGAGTCCCCCCACCCCCTGCTGCCTGATGGACCGCTGCCCCCCGAGCATGTTGCTATAACGATAAGGAGCTTTATGAAGAGGCCATCCACCTATCACAGCCTTTACAGGAAGTAAACAGATGCAGTTGAGGTCAGGTGACCACGCCTCACTTCCGCTTCCTGTTATTGACTTCTTGTCAACTTCCTGTTTCCTGTTCCATGCTCGGCCAGGCTGCGGTGACATTGGAAGAGAGTACCGTAGTACCGACAAAAACATCACTGTGTGTTCTATTATTCCCAAAAATATTTTGGCACTTTTATTTTGAAAGCCATACTATATTTGTTATGAAAAATAATATACAATCCAACACAATGGAGGAAGAGGAGGTTCAGGAGTGGGGGAGGGGGACGAGCTCTCTCTTCAACATCTTGAAGCAGTTGTGTGTTTATATGCCATGTCTTTACGTTCCTGAATTCTCAGCCAAGCGGGATCTTCATGTTAACGCCCCCTCTCACTCCGTCTCTCTCACTGTTGATATACACACCCTTATATGCCTTTAGTGTTCACCCACAACCACACAACTTCTATCCTATTTGCATGAGTAGCCATTACAGACAGCCAGAGAGTAGATGAGATCTTAGAATAACTTCTGGTACAAATGTTCTGCCCTCTCACCTCAGCGGGGAGATTATTACAGAACAGTACGCCGCTGTGAACCTGTGATGCATGAACTCTGATTTTAAAGTAGGACGAGGTGCTGCTGGAAATGTCTGGGTGGTACTGGCCTTGTATGATTCCTCTGTGCCCCCTCTGACTGCAGGAGCTGGCCTCATTAGTGAACATGCAGACATGAAGATGGCTAGACAGTATAGTGGGAGTCTGTAGAAGCTACCCCAGGCATGCTTGTAGATTGTTGAATGATGTGTGTGTGTGTGTGTGTGTGTGTGTGTTAGAGAATGGGAGAAGTGTGTGAGGCCAAGGAATCTATAGAGTAACAGGGGAGGTACAAAATGCTGATTTTCAAAACACAGTATTGCGCATGTCATTCTGCGTAGGGCCAGTTTGGTGCAGGATTTCATTCCTAGCTTGCACTTAACAGATTAATTAATGAATGTCCCTGATCAGTACGGATCTCTCTTGGTTGTACAGGTTTGTTTGGGATACCAATTGGCAGAACCGGCGAACACACGACTCACCCCTCCATGGACCCAGTTAGCTAGTCCTGAGGTTTCATACCTGACATACAACTGCAGGCTACAAAAAGTATTTCAAGACTTACACTGTAGAAAAAGAGTGTAAATAGACGTCTCAGATCTGATGCTTTTTCATAGTGAAAAAAAGTATGTGTAATTGTAACAGACATGACTTCTGACGTTACATGGTACAACTATCAACATGTTTTGAGGAAATGTCAATGAGCTTTTGTAAAGTTGCACATACAACACAATTCGATCATATTAATTCCAATTCAGTCAGTGCCCAGTCTACAAAATCAAAACAAAATATCCTTGAAGATATGCATGGATCGATATGGTTGTTACATTTACTTTCCAAACAATACACAATGCCTTCAAAAGTAAAGGAATATATTTACTGCCTATGTGTGAAGCTGTTTGTAGTGTCCTTCTCTGGGGTTCTGTAAGGCTAGGCCCACACATGCATTTCCTCTGGGGTTCTCTAAGGCTAGGCCCACACATGCATTTCCTCTGGGGTTCTGTAAGGCTAGGCCCACACATGCATTTCCTCTGGGGTTCTGTAAGGCTCACACATGCATTTCCTCTGGGGTTCTGTAAGGCTAGGCCCACACATGCATTTCCTCTGGGGTTCTGTAAGGCTAGGCCCACACATGCATTTCCTCTGGGGTTCTGTAAGGCTAGGCCCACACATGCATTTCCTCTGGGGTTCTGTAAGGCTAGGCCCACACATGCATTTCCTCTGGGGTTCTCTAAGGCCCACACATGCATTTCCTCTGGGGTTCTCTAAGGCCCACACATGCATTTCCTCTGGGGTTCTCTAAGGCCCACACATATATTTCCTCTGGGTGGCCCACTGTAGTTTTGGCTGGATTGGAGGGGATTGTGTCAGCCAGTCTGTTGGACACACTAACCCTCTGTGGGAAAAAGTCTAATATCATAATACTCTATGGGTTCAAATGCAAGTGTGACAGCAAGAGAGACTGTAAGTTAAGAGGTCATAGAGCAGAGCAACACATCTTTGACCCTCCTACTTCTTCACTCGGATCAATATCAGTCTAAATCAATGACCAAGTCACCTCTATCAATGGCTGTAAATCCCTCTTTTTCATGGCTGAATACACTAGTGCACACACACACACACACGTTGTGGAGCTGGGACTAACCACACACACCAGACTGAGACTCCTCTCCGTTTCATTATACCTTGGTTCCTTTCATCCTCTCTAGGGGTCATCATCCACCCTAGGGTCATCATCCACCTTTCACTGCCTTTTATTTTGAAAAACCAAAATATATCCGATATAGGGAACTTTATTATAAAAACGGGTGTTGCATGAATGTAATGTTTACATGGGGAATTATGTACAAAATAAAGACAAATAAAAAGATGATTTATTCAAAACAAATATCGCAAGCTCATTTAAAAGACTGTTGTTTATAGAGATTCCTAGTTGTGACCCAGGATCATCTCTCGTTAGAATCAGCCAAATGTGGCCCTGCCAACCCACCATTCCCCCATCAGACCCCCCCAGCCCCCCCCCCACCACCACCACCACCCCATGACTCCCCACGCGTGGTCTTTGTGAGGTTGCACCAGTCAAGAGGCATGCTCGTTAGGGCACGCTCTTGGAAATGTTTGGCAACTGAGCGCAAAATATAAACGTTTCTTATTGGGTGAATCCTAGTTAGTCCATCCCTGTTTCAGTTGTTTTTCTTCCGCTTAGTGCGTAATGAACACAGCCCACGGCAATTGGATAGATTTCCCTTTTCCGCCACACAATGTCACCCTGCTGGGTCCTTAGTTACGCGTTGCCAGTGTCTGCCATCCCGGTGACCTATAACCTCTGACTGCATCATGAGTCACTTCCTGTCCTAGAGCATTTAGACAAAATGGCAGCACAGGTTATCAGCATGAAAGAAACAACACCTCTATTTCTATCTTTACTTTCTGCCCTTCTATTTTTAATTTAGCCTTATCCTTTTTTCCTTATTATGCAAAATACACATTTATGATAATTTTTTTTTTAATGTCTGCATTGTTGTTTTGATTTATCCTTTTTTCCCCACAAATATATAAATATAAAAAATAAAGCGGTATAAAAATGCCTAGGGAGTGAAACTGAGTTTTAGGATTTAAATGATGCGTTTTGTTTCTCCATTCATTCTGACATTTTATTTTGTTTCTTTTCCGTTGACATCGGATGCTGTAATGTTGGCAACAAAAAAAATGTAAAATCCTGTATCATTTATGAAATATGTATAAAAGAGAAATGTAATTCAGTTATCAATAAAATCCTGATCCAGCTTTTGGAAACCGATTGTCACGGTTTAATTTGTAATTCCTACAATTTAGTGCGTGCTGTATTTTAAGGGCGACATAAAGACGACATTGAGTAACATCGTTCAGCGCTCGTTCATCACTATACTTTTTCTGCCCTCTGTGTCTTATGAGAGAGCCAACCCGGTCTGTGCTCGAAATGTCTGTGAGGTAGTAATTAATTTAGGTCTGTAGCATTAATATGAGAAGTGCCACTTTTGAATGTAGTAACTATAACAAATTAGAACAAGATATTCCATTTGTTTTGCGGTCAACAGCCTCCCCTGAAGAGAGGTTCTGCTTCTAAAGTTGGTTTTATGAATGTGTTATGAATGCTCGAGTCCGGACCCGCTTCACATGCTGTTAGTCAATTGTTTACTCTGTCCCTCATACAGGGCATTCATGCAATATATCTTCCTGTATTTAATGTTTCTATACTTATGGATGTTTGAAGGCTATAACTGTCATTGCCATTCAACTGTCCAACTCCATCGGGGTATTTTGTAGGACAGGGCGGTGCATGTTCCAGTTCTGTCTGCGGATGGATATCAACAAGGTCACTGGCACGTGTTTACTACCAGTTTGAACGGCACGTCCTTGACCAGCTGCTCCAGTTGTCCTTGGCCTCATGTCTTTCCTGAATCTGATGGACATCCTCCTGAGATAGCAGAAATCAGACCAGACACTTCAACAATAGGACACATTTCTGTCTGTCTGTGTGTTTATAGAATGTGTGTCTGTGCTGTGTTGTATAGACTTCGAAAGTAAAGTTCAGGATGCAAAATATCCAATGTTTTGAGACAGAGATTTTAGAAACATTATGGATTCCTATATTGATATGAGATGTAGACGTTCTGTACTTTGTCTAGATGGTGAAACAGTTGTCCATGTAGTGGCAATCTGTTGAAATTGTTCAGTTATGTTTTCTAGGTGCCATAAAACTGCACTTACAACAAGCCGTAGCGGCAGCCTTTGCTATTAATTATCTACAGAGCTAACCAAAGTGGTAGCTAATTCATCTTAATTCTGGTGGCTTTAAGGATGGTCAGCAAACGGCCATTAGCCCAGTAGCTAATGCTAGGTACGAAGCTACATTGTCGTTACTAGTATGACGTTACTGTACGTTTAGCTAGGTACTAGCTAATTCCCTATCAGTCTGATCCACCGGCGCTTTTTAACTTTGCTGTTGGGAAACCGGTAAAACGATTTGCAGTTACACTAGCGATGATTACAACTTTGTTCAAAACACTGAACCATGGCTTTGTATTGAGTTTATATAGCTGGGTACCAGTGGTTTTCTGTACATCGGGAAGTGTCGAAACACATTGCGGCGCGTAAGGGACATGGACCTGGTTGGCAAATCCACGTGAATAAAGCACTTTGGTAGCGCGAATTGCGGACAACAAAACGCTAAAACGTTCACTATCTTGTCAGGCAGTGCTGAGGCAACAAAAGGCTGTAAGAATAGTCAACGTTATGAACTCTAATTGCTTCTATTTGAATGTTTCAGTGAAAAGCGAACGTAGTGATGGAAAAGGACATGTCATGGGCAGCAAACCTTATCTGTGAAAATGTAGGCGAGCATAAACATGTAGGAATTTTTGAGATGTGCAGGATCTGGCACAAATAAACCACTACTAGTTACCCACCAAAGTGATGCTAGCTAGTAGCTTCTAGATGTATGTGTTAGCGCGCTTTATGAGTTGACTTCGTAATTAGTTGGGAAAAAACACTTGGACACCTCAGAACGCAATGTTTGGTGGGATAAGTAGTTACGTTTCCCACTCACTCTCGAAAAGGTCTTGTCCCCTTTACTTTTTTCCAATATATCAACATTTGGCAATAATTACTTTCCGAGCTTGGAAGGCGATCGTTCACTTTGCGGACTAACTGACCATTGCAGAAGTCCAAGACCAGATGAACCAATATATGGCGAAATATGGGCGGTTCCACTTTCCAGGTGTATTACAAGGAATGCAGCACAATGGGACCTGGGACATCGGCCGTGATTCCAATGCTAACCAACGTAGGTCACCGACAGGTGGAACGTGGCTATGGTTAATAACCCCTTAAGCATCTGTTTATTGTTAAACGTGTGCTTTATATCCCCTTCTGGCCTGTGCATTTAAAACAGGGTAAAAAAAACAACAACATTCCCTTTTCTCAAGTGTGCACTTGCTCACCCTCGTGTGTCCTTTAGGCCACCAGTCCTTGAGAGGGAATCAAGGAGTGGGCCTATGTGCATGTAGGGTATGGAATAATAATTACAGCCATTAACACCCCAAATCTGCCGATCGTTCGTCTACATTACAGCCACTTACAGTAGAGTGCACTACTGACCACCCGTAGAAATTGAACCCACAACCTTGGAGTTACATGTGCCATGCTAATACCAAACCAGCTACACCCCGGGTCTGCACCGAACCGCCCGTTCCACAAAGAAAGGCCTGGTGCTCTTTTCGAACCCGAAAACCGGAAGCGTGATTGAAATGTAGAGTTCAGCAGGGACCGCGTCGCTCAGTCTGCAATGACCTTTACATTTTTATTGTGCGTTTTTTATAAATCCTAAAGCCTAAAACGAATACAAAGGGAACACTGTTGTTGCTGGACATTTCTTATGCGAAACAAAAAGCAAAGTTGAATTAAATCCAAGGTTTCAAAAAGGCCTGTCTTTTTGCCCACATGGTGTACAATGCCTGGAGAATAAAATTCCCGTTTTGAGAAACCGTGGGACACCTACAGTTGTCCATCAAACGGATGGTGCTAATGCTGCTATAATTACGTTATTGTTGTGTTTTTTCCCAGACTTTCCGGATATTTATTTAAGACTAAGAAGGAATCTATAATATAAAATCTTTTAGAATTGTGGATGACATTGAGAGAAACATGGACTGAATAGAATTGTAATAAATAAGATAAGAACAATGTGATACAGAGAGAAAGGAGCGAAAGTATGAAAAGAGAATTAACAGATTATGAAGGAACATAGTGATTTGTGCGTCCAGAACCAAGTCTGCTAACGTTTAGGCTGAATAGAACCAATCCTTCTAACGTTTAGGCTGAATAGAACCAATCCTTCTAACGTTTAGGCTGAATAGAACCAATCCTTCTAACGTTTAGGCTGAATAGAACCAATCCTTCTAACGTTTAGGCTGAATAGAACCAATCCTTCTAACGTTTAGGCTGAATGGATCCAAGTAAGCTAACGTTTAGGATGATAGCAAGCGCATGAGTAGCAATCCAACTATACGAATTATAGCATCATTGGCCACTGGTTTGTAATCTAAGGTTGGGCTTGTTTTGTGGATAAAACGATACTTTGAAACAATGGGAGGATGGTGCTGTCACTAAACCCAACATGTCATGGTGAGATACACACAAACAACCCCTGGCCAAGCCCTATTTACAGCGATAATTCCACGGTCTATAAAGGCCCTATTTTTTTTACACCTCACACAGATCAACATAGACACACACACACAACCTGTCGTAATAATACAAATAATAATATATCCGTTCCAGCTGGAGCTTTTAACCAAAACACCTCAGCCTTCAGTGACTACGCGACATCTGGGACGGATTGATATTTGTAAAATACGGGAGAAGCTGAAACGTTCCCCGACATGATGTTGTTACTACTGACCGTCTTGCTGCTGGAGTCTGACGTCTCTGTGGCTGTGGGTGAGTACAACCACGACCCCAGGATTAATCGGATAGAACGAATGCTCCTCAGAGTTCCGTTAATTCGATTCAAGCCGTTACGTCGAGCCAGTCCTCCAACATGGGGATGCCCCAGCCGCCTATTTACACTGGGGCTGGCACTGTTACAGGTGTTGCGTTACAGGTGAACGTGGAACGTGTTACATTTCATTAAACAACTGTCCTGTTAAAAACGACTCTATTGGACACGTGCGGTAACCTAATTAGCCACGTTTAGGAACTGCAATTACGGTTCGCTTTCAGTGTAGAATTATGTTGTCTATGGTGCTCTAATTTAGTTGTTTTTTATTGGTTGGGTGTTCTGTATTTGGACTGAGCCATGCAGTGCGTAGACTGTAACGGGGGGGGGGTGGGGGTGAGAGGCAGATCCGTTCTGCTCCCCGGTCACACTAGTTATTTAATGGCCGTAGCCTTTCACTGGGCGGCTGTCTTCTGGATTTAATGCCCCTATTAGCATACATCCACCTGAGTCAGCTGGGCCTGTGTGCTCGTGGTCACCCACAGCGGTGCTCAAAGGGGCTGTTGGCTTCATGCAGGCTCTATAGCTAGCCGTAACCCCGCCTGCTAGCGCTCGGAGAAAGGTAACCCAGAGGGATGGAATCCAATTCAGTAAAAAATGATTCATGACGTGTGTGTGTGTGTCCGTGCGTGTGCTCAGTGGTCCTCACAAATAAAGTAAAACGTTTTTTTTGTCATGTCCCCACTAGGGACATTTATATGGATATACTATTAGTGGGTGGATGGACTCCAACACACACACAACGTAGTGAGCATAGGTCGTGATGCTGGTTTTGTCCACTTGCCGGTAATCTGTCAATATTTCTGTGGGTGTTTGTCCGCAGGCTTGTGTGTGTGTGTGTGTGACAGTGAGTGTCTTGGAGTGCCTTTAAAACATGGTCTGTTCCTCCCTGCAGGGTACTGCCCTTTGGATAATTAACTGTGAACATGTGCCAGGGGCTCTGTGAACATTTGGGGTGTGTGTGTGAACATGGGGGGGGGCTGTGTGTGTGTGTGTGTATGAACATGGGGGGGGGCTGTGTGTGTGTGTTTGAACAAGGGGGGGGCTGTGTGTGTACAGTGTTGATAGGTAGAGTCTGGTAGTGTGGATGTGCTCATATCTTAGTGTTCAGTAAGATGCCTTACTGTCTGTCTGCCTGTCTCCCTGTAGGCCTGTCTGTCTGTGAGCCTGTCTTTCTGTCAGCCTGTCTGTCTTTGTGTCTGTTACTGTTATTCATCTGTCTTCTCAATCCTCATTCTCTCCTCTCCTTATTCCTTGTCTTTCCTCCTCCTCTCTCCTCTCTGCATTTCTTATCTCATTGGTCATTCCTTGTCTTGGTTCCTCATCTGCCTCCCGATCTCTTTTCCACTCTCTGCCAACAACACTGTGTGCTATTCTTTTAAATTGTTGATAGAGAGTGACAGAGAGAGGAAAGAGACGAAAGAGACCGACGAGGAAGAGTTAGAAAGAGGAAGTGAGGGAGAGAACGATAGGGTGGGGAAGAAATAGATGAAGAGTAGAGGACTATCGATCATTGTTGCAGGAGTTTGTTTACAGCCCAATGTACCCTAATCAAAATGAGTGCACTACAGGGGGAAGGAGTTGACATTGGGGATCCACATTGTTACTCTTGATACTGAACCACAGTTGGATTGAAAATGTCCAGTATCGGCAGACCTTGTTGTTAGAGGCACTTAGTCATTTTCTCTGTCTTTGTTCTTAAGAGCAGCTGACAATTTGTTTTACTGAGAGACATGGACGCTTGCTTTAAATCAACTAGATAGTTTGTCCTGGTGACTTACTGTCTGATCAGTAAAGACAAACCCACAAGGCACACACACCCACAGTGCTGACAGTTTTATCTTTAGGCTACTTATTGACCAAAGGTCCCACAGTGCACTGGTGGCTGCTGTTGTTTAAAGAAGTAAACACCTTTGACGCACGGCCTGAACTTTTCAAGATTCTTTAGGATTTCGTCCCCTGCTGGCAAATGTTGCCTGACTCGTGAAAGCATGTCCCAAGCATGTCATTTCCCTGTGAACGCATGTCACGCCCCCCCCCAGTGCTGGACCCCTGCGCTGCCTACATCAGCCTTAACGAGCCGTGGCGAAACACGGAGTTCCACGTCAACAGCACGGCGGGCGTGCCCCTGTGTGACAGCCACGTTTCCGGGGAATGGTACCGCTTCACCGGGATGGCGGGCGACGCCATGCCCTCCTTCTGCATTGCCGAGAACCACTGTGGAACACACGCCCCCATCTGGCTCAACGGAAGTCACCCGGAGGTAGGAGGGGTCAGGGGTCGCGATAAGTTGGCGGTTGAGCTTGTGGCTTGTGCGCGGTTCAAGACCATCTAGTTGTCGGGGGAAGTGGAGTTTCTATTGTGTGGAGTTTCTAAGGCGTGTATCAATTTAGGGATTAAGGGTTTAATTGGGCGCTAGCTATAAAAGTCATCATAACCGCTAATTGTCACCAAGAACTACACCGTAAATATCGCCTGAAACATGAGATCTTTAGTACCTTGTTCTTTGTGCTGTTTAGTTTAAAGAAATATGTTTGGGAAAGTTGTTTGTGAACATAGAAATGGCAACAAGACTTCACACTTTTAAGGTTGACACCTGTATTGGACCTCCGACTTGATTGGCTGATCCCTCCAGATAACCCAGCTTGATTGGCTGATCCCTCCAGATAACCCAGTTGACCGTGTGATCATGATTCTCATCACATGATCAGGAGGGCAGCCAATAAGTTATACTGAGGTGTACTGAATGGAGATGGCCTCTGTGGCTCGATGCATGCTGGGACAGACGTTATAAAGGCCCTGACACACAGTTCAAGACACTGGGCCTGTTATTCCTGCTGATCAATAAAATGCATGTTTGTTTGTTATGTTCTACCACCCGGTCTCGTCGCCAGCCTCAGGATGGCATCATCACCCTGCCCGTGTGTGCCAGCTTCAATGACAACTGCTGCCAGTGGAATGCCAGTGTTGACGTGAAGGCCTGCACTGGAGGATACTACGTGTACCGTCTTCCCAAACCCTCCGTCTGCTTCCATGTCTACTGTGGACGTGAGTGTGTGTGTGTACCGTCTTCCCCAACCCTCCGTCTGCTTCCATGTCTACTGTGGACGTAAGTGTGGACGTAAGTGTGGACGTAAGTGTGTGTGTGTACCGTCTACCCCAAACCTCCGTCTGCTTCTATGTCTACTGCGGACTGTGTGTGTGTGTTTGTCAGGCCAGATTTTCAGTCTGTGTGTAGATATACCGTATTTACATATACTCTGTGTACCGTGTCTGTATATCCATGTTCTCTCTGTTTTGTAGATTTCTATGATATATGTGATGAGGTGGAGTGCTTGGGACCCCAGTGTCCCCAGTCAGACTGTCGCTGTGCTGCTGGGACCATCCTGGGACCTGACAAACAGACATGTCTTGGTGAGGGGGGGCGGAGAGAGACCTGACAAACAAACACACCGGCGGACAGACTTTCCGACTGACTGACTGACATACCGACTGACAGACACACCAGCTGACAGAATGGCTGACAGACAGACCGACTGACAGACACACCGGCTGACAGACAGACACACTGGCTGACAGACAGACTGACTGACATACACACTGGCTGACAGACAGACTGACTGACAGACACACTGGCTGACAGACAGACCGGCTGACAGACACACCAGCTGACAGAAAGGCTGACAGACAGACCGACTGACAGACACACCGGCTGACCGACTGACAGACACACTGGCTGACAGACAGACCGGCTGACAGACACACCAGCTGACAGAATGGCTGACAGACCGACTGACAGACACACCGGCTGACCGACTGACAGACACACTGGCTGACAGACAGACCGGCTGACAGACACACCAGCTGACAGAATGGCTGACAGACCGACTGACAGACACACCGGCTGACCGACTGACAGACACACTGGCTGACAGACAGACCGATTGACAGAGGGATAAAGCCATGGAGAGATGGATGGTATATCTAGATGTCATTACCTAGGAGAGAAGAAGTGGATCTTCACTACGTACATTATCCAAGGAGAATAATGCTACGATTATTCTAGAAACTCTTTCAATTATTGCATTTGAAATGGAACCCAATGGCTTTCAGGGTGAAAAGGCACAATATTGAGAATAAGATCCTTTATTATTCCCACATCAGTCTTTCCTACTGCTGTTTTTCTACTCTATGTTTCGTTATCTTCTTCACTCTCTATGTTTTCTCTCATTACTCATTCATTTTCTCTGATTGCATTCGAATTTATTGAAGCACTCATTCAATAAGATAAGAGAGGCAACTTGAAATTGAATCAGAGCTGGAAATAAATGGCTTTGTCAGGAGAAACCTTTCAGACACTCGACAATGAAGTTTACTGCCACTGTTGTTTATGATGTTACAGTAAGGGTCCATGCTGGGGTGAAGGTGTGAGAGGTGTGTGTGTCTTCTCCCCAGATGTGAATGAATGTGAGAAGGGGAACGGGGGCTGTTTGGAGGTGTGTGTCAACACCAAGGGGTCCAGGCAGTGTGAGTGTGGGCCGGGACGCGTCCTGGGTGATGATGGACGCACATGCAAAGGTACAGTCAAACCACCAGTTGTGTGTAGGTCATGGTGCACTACATTTCCCAGAATTCCCTGTGTGTGTTTAGGTCAGGTATTTAGCCTGTGTACATCATGTGCACGCCAGCATTCTCTCTGTAGGACACTGTGTGTGGATGTGTGTAGCAGATTGTGTGTGCAAGAGTTCAACCGAAAATTGGACACATCTCCACCTCTCCCTCCTCCATCTCCATCTCCTCCTCCGCCTCCTCCCCTTGTCCTCCCTCCGGTAGAAATAGCAGGTTGCCACAACAACAACGGCGGTTGTAGCCACAGTTGTGCAGTGTTGCCGGGGTCGTACCGCTGTCTCTGTCCCCGGGGTCTGGAGCTGGGAGACGACAGGCGGACCTGCCAAGGTGAGACAGCCCTCCCTTCACCAGGGGAGACACGCTGTGGGGGAGACACGCTTTGGGGAAGACACGCTGTGGGGGAGACCTGCTGTAGGGGAGACACGCTGTGGGGGAGACACGCTGTAGGGGAGACACGCTGTGGGGGAGACCTGCTGTAGGGGAGACAAGCTGTGGGGGAGACACGCTGTAGGGGAGACACGCTGTGGCGGAGACCCGCTGTAGGGGTGACACGCTTTGGGGGAGACCCGCTGTGGGGGAGACCTGCTGTAGGGGAGACCCGCTGTAGGGGAGACACGCTGTGGGGGAGACCCGCTGTGGGGGAGAAATGCTATGGAGCTGTAACCCCTGACAAACTAGAGGACCGGCTGCCTGCTGGGAGACATTCTAGATTGAGGATGAGGATGTCTGAGAGAGGCTGGTGACATCACAGATTACAACCGTCAAAATATGTGGATGTACCCTGTGTTATGCTGATGCACATGGAACACCCCTCAGTGTCTGTGTGTGTTTGTCTGTCTCTCTGCATGTTTGTCTGTCTGTGTGTCTGCATGTCTGTGTCTTTGTGTGTGTGGGTCTGTATGTGTGTTTCTATGTGTCTGTGTCTAGTCCCCGTGCAGTGTGGAAGCGGCTCCATAGAGGTGTCTGTTCCTAAAGACCTAGTGGGGGGTCTGGAGCTCTTCCTGTCCAACTCCTCATGCCGCGGGGTGTCCAACGGCACTCACATCACCCTCCGCTTCAGCCTCAAGACCTGTGGAACCGTTGTGGAGGTGGGAGTGGACCCTACACCCTAAACCCTACACCATGAACCCTTGACCAGACCACCTCAACTGACAATTAGTGACATAC
>JACXGK010008237.1:0-23013 GCA_016801125.1 Novumbra hubbsi
TCCCAGCGTTACTTTGTCATATCATCATCCCAGCGTCACTTTGTCATATCATCATCCCAGCGTCACTTTGTCATATCATCATCCCAGCGTCACTTTGTCATATCATCATCCCAGCGTCACTTTGTCATATCATCATCTTAGCGTCACTTTGTCATATCATCATCCCAGCGTCACTTTGTCATATCATCATCCCAGCGTCACTTTGTCATATCATCATCTTAGCGTCACTTTGTCATATCATCATCTTAGCGTCACTTTGTCATATCATCATCTTAGCGTCACTTTGTCATATCATCATCTTAGCGTCACTTTGTCATACCATCATCCCAGCGTCACTTTGTCATACCATCATCCCAGCGTCGCACATGGCATATCATCATCCTAACTCACTTGTCGCGTTGTCGTATCATCCTGTCTAATCCTGCAGCAGTCACTGTTGCCTTAGGAAATGTTCTGTAGATGACTTTGTCACTATGCTGAGAGGATATAATGTGCGGTTTGGCACCATTGAATGAGGTGTTGTCTCCATCTGTGCCATAAAAGGGGATCGTGTTTCAGCGACAAAGGAAATGCTTCCTAGTCGGGCTGAAAGTGTGAGTCCTGAGTCTGTTCCGTCACCCTTCTCTAATGGCCCTTGTGCATCTCCCCCTTAGTTGTTAGAGCAGGCGTTGGTGATTGAGGAGCAGCTACGCAGGGCAGCCTACCTCAACATGTCTGAAGACCCAGCCCACCCCTCCATGGCCCTGAACACGCGCTTCAGCGAGGTGGAGTGTCTGGCCGAGTCCCACCAACACCTCAGCAAGGAGTCCATGTCAGGGAACAAACCTGCCAATGCCGTACTTCACAAAGGTAGGCTTTACACACACACACACACACACGCACAACAGTGTCGGTCTATCGTAAGGCTGATTTTCCCATTTCTCATTTTAGTTTTTCTATCTCTATTTTCCTCACCCACTTTCATCATCTTTTTTTCTTATTTCTTTCCCTCTCTCCATCCCTTTCATTGTTTCCTAAACTCTATGAAGGCCTCCCAGGTGGCGCAGCTATCTAAGGCGCTCTTTCGTAGCACCAAGCTGACCACCAAAGTCTAGATTTGATTCTTGACTGTGCCGCTAGCTGACGAGTGGCTGGAAAGCCTCATGGGTGATGCAAATTCTCCAGCATCGCCCTGGGAGGGGGGAGGCATAGTCAGCTGGGATTTCCTGGTCTCATCGCGCGCTAGCAACTCCCTCAGGTAGATCGGGGCGCCTGCAAAGTTAAATAAAGGTGGTCAGGTGAGTGAGCGTGCTCTCACACGTTGACCCATGTGACTTCCTGGTTGGATGAGCAGTGTAGAAAAAAGCACAAATGCGTGGATGCCTCGGAGGAAGGCGTGCCACGATCTTCTGCTTTCCTGAAGCCATTGGGAGTTGTTGCGATGAGACAGGGCCATCGATAGCGTTGACAGCATGGGGGAAACACCGTGTCAGTTTGACGTTGATCATGATAGTAGCTCTTCCTTTCCTTTAGTTCTGAAACAGCTTGAGGAGCTTCTCAGCGACATGAAGGCCGACGTCACACGTCTCCCAGCAACAATCGCCAGGATACCACCCGTTGCTGTACGGCTGCAGATGTCAGAGAGGAACATACTCAGCCGATTGGCTAGCCGGGGCTCAGAGGTCACTGGCCAGAGCCAATCACAGACAACGCAGATGCAGGTGCCGCGCTGACAAGTCCCACCCATCTTCCCCTAGGCATCCTCCCGTCCGCGTTTTGGAATCGGGAGATTCATCTCACTCCTCTCTCCTGCCCCCAAACCAGAAGTCACCCTCTACAGTAGTCTCTACCCCACCTCCCCTGAACTCCTTTACTCTGGACACTGTAGACTACAACTGCTACTCTTCCTCCTCAACTAACGACTCCTCAAGGAACACGGCCTCTTCGCCCCAGTGGGAACTTAGTATCTTCCCGATGAACTGAATCACTGTCTGTCTATAATGTGTGGGACCTCTGCAGAGAGGTTGTTTTCACTGTATAAACTAGGCAGCTGTATAGCTGGCTCTGTCCCATAGAATTTGAATGGGTAGAATGAACATTTCCACACTAGTAAATGTTTTATGATAATACGTGGACATGGTTCTATGGGTGTGCAGAACACATTTGATATGCAACATGTACCCTTCTGGTCTTCATCAGTGGGTATACAAGGTCATTTGATCATCAGTGGGTATACAAGGTCATTTGATCATCAGTGGGTATACAAGGTTATTTGGAATTAATATCTATTTCTGTTCCGCCTATTCCAGTTTTGGTAATGTACCTGCCCGTGTGTGTTTGTTGTTTATGCATGTGTGTGTTGTTTATGCGTGAGTGTGTGTGTGTTGTTTATGCGTGGGTGTGTGTGTGTGTGTTGTTTGTGCGTGGGTGTGTGTGTGTGTGTTGTTTATGCGTGGGTGTGTGTGTGTTGTTTATGCGTGGGTGTGTGTGTGTTGTTTATGCGTGGGTGTGTGTGTGTTGTTTATGCGTGAGCGTGTGTGTTGTTTATGCGTGAGCCTGTGTGTTGTTTATGCGTGAGCCTGTGTGTTGTTTATGCGTGAGCCTGTGTGTTGTTTATGCATCTGTGTGTTGTTAATGCGTGAGCGGGTGTGTTGTTAATGCGTGAGCGTGTGTGTTGTTAATGCGTGAGCCTGTGTGTTTATGTGTGAGTGTGTGGGTGTATGCAAGTGCATTCTCTCCTGCAATCTGTAGATGACACTGAGCTCTATGCTTTACCACAGAGAGACTTCATTATTATCAACAAATGAGAACGCTTTGGTGTACTAATATTGCTAATCTTTTGTTCTGTGTTATACTTCTGCTCCTCCCACTTCTCTCTGTTCACAGCTCCCCTCACCTGCAAACTCAGGTGGTCATATCATTAGCCTGTGATTGGCTATCCCTACATACACCTCTACACTGATAGGTTTCTTGAATGACTGCATCAGAAATGTGTTTCTGAAGACTTTGTCCCATTTTTGCCCAAATAAGGACATGCAACAGAATCACACATTTAGACACAGGGGACCGCATTGAGAATGATGGCAATCTCTAAGTTAATTTAATTTCTTACAGTCAAATGTTTTGTTATTTTACATTTTGCAACATGACCATGGTTCCCACCTTGTTGTTTTTAACGGTGCAGTTTCTTTTTAAGAACTAAAATAAAAAGGGTAACAGTTTGTTCTTGTGTGTTTCCTCCTTTATTGAGTAGCAGAATGAACACTAAAGACCGAAGGATTACAATGTGATGACCAGGGGGCCACGACCGCTAGTCCTAAACACCTTTAGCAAGTAGACACGGCACTGGAACACCTTTTGGAAGTAGACAGAGCACTGGAACACCTTTAGAAAGTAGACACGGCACTGGAACACCTTTTGGAAGTAGACAGAGCACTGGAACACCTTTAGAAAGTAGACACGGCACTGGAACACCTTTTGGAAGTAGACAGAGCACTGGAACACCTTTAGAAAGTAGACACGGCACTGGAACACCGGTACATGACAAGGAGGGAGTGTGATGACAAATGTATGACTGGAAAGGTGAAAAACATTTGCATTCAAACAAATGTACATTTGCAGGAGAGGGAAGGTGAGCGGCAGTGGCATCTGGACAGCTACAGAGAGAGGAACAGCCTTGTGCTTCCAGACGGGACAGCGAGAGGGGGAATTAAATACACTCAAGGTAATGACAGGGTGGGAGTAAGTGCTGTGAGGTTGGAGTGCCTGCTGATAACTTATTAGTACAGAGGGAGGGATATCTGGGCTGAGGGAGACTGCCGACAGGAAGTGTGGAGACCCGAGTAGGAAGCAAACGGGGAGGAAATGAGAGGTTTTTCTGAGGAAAGTGGGAGCATAATGGGTGAAAAACACAGGAAAAGGTTGACAACAGCGAAGCAGCTGGGAGTACGTAGTCAATTTCTGAAGTACTAGTTTGGTGGACACCGCAGGCTTCACCGGACTGATCTCTACCCGTTCTGTTGTAGAGACTGGATTTAACACCTGGATCATTCTGTCTTGGTGGGGATAGCAGGAGGGCTGTCTGCTGTAACACTTGAGACAAGTCCATTCAATGTCGTGTGGGTAAGTACTAATGTTATCAAGTTCACAGGCGTGAAAGGGGAACCGAACACGTTAGCATTGCCTCAAACATGTTTTAGGCCTATTCTGCTGACAGTGATGCAGTCTGGTTAGGGCTCAATTCTTCAGTGGAAAATGTTTTAGGCAGTTGCTGGCAATTGGAATTTTATTTGCAAGTCAAAGTGATAGCCCTGGAAGTTCTACTTTAGAGTACAATACTGTTAGACATCATAGCCTGGCTTTTGCTTTCCATTGCATTGTGGGAAGAGTAGTTTCAGTTTTAAGGTCTAACTGACTTCTGCAGTTAATATTCATCCCACTTCTTCACGTAACATTTTCACATTGGCTGTAGGACGTGTCACATGGTGTTCTTCAGTTTCAATTACCACTACTTATACGCATGTTCACATTGGCTGTAGGACTTGTCACATAGCGTTCATCCGTTTCTATTACCACTACTTATGTTTGTTGTGTGTGCATTTGTGTTTGGTTTTCATCAACGTACATGTTTTGAGAGCAACGGGTTGCAGTCTGAAAATAAGGAAGTGTAATGCAAACGTAACCTTTGTGCATTCAAAACAGTAGGCACACGAAATGCTAGACAAAGACACACGACAGGAAACAGAACCGATAAAGACCAACAGAAGGTGGAATGAGTGGTAGGCGGGTGTTTCAGACGAAAGGGAATGAAAAGAGGAAAAACACATCTGAATTACTATTTGTTTGAGGGAGTAGCGGGTTCACTGCTATTACAGGTGGTGTGCTGCCCATTGCAGATCCTTAGTCGACCTATTAAAGGGTCTCTTTCAATATCTCAATCTCTCTGAGGAACAGTGTATACTAGAACATACGCAGACTATTGCCTCTGGTCTGTGGAAATAAAACAAGTGGTTCTAGGATGATTCTGGGGGGGATGGCGGTAGAGAAGAAAGTTTGTTGTTTGCGTGTTGACACGCGTAGTGGATAATGGATTCCAGCCTGTCAGCTATTTTCATGCCTGTCTGTTTCTTGCTTTCACTGTTTTGTGAAAGGAGCCACAATAAGGAAGGAAGGAGCGACTGTCGCAGAACAACCGAGAGAAAGAAAGAGAAGAGGGGAGGGACAGAGGGGCAAGACATAAACCAGCCTGGCAGCAAGACTGTCACTTGTTTTTGGAAAGAGCCGAGAACAGTAAGATTGTTCATGTATCTACCTAACACGACGAGGGGAGAAAAGAGGATTTGATAGACAGATGTGTGGGAGTAAAACAGGAAGGGCAGATTTTGGGAGGGATGGTCTTTGAGTTTGTGATGTTGAATTACATAAATGGAAGAAGAACTACAGCAAACTAATGTATTAACATATACTGTTAGAATACAATAGGAATAGTTATTTGATATAACTATTTACAGATGACTACAATTAGCCTATTTGCAAAACGGCATTAGGATGCATCACTTTCGGTGTATAGTATTTGTTTCCATGTATGACGGTTTGCCCGCCTGTACCATTGGCTCACTATTCTACCTCTTTGTTTTCGGTCACAGAAGAAGTAAAGAAGACGAAAATGGTTCGGTGAGTTGAGCTCAGCCGAGACACTTGTTGTTGAACCCTGGTTTTGATCTGCCTTTGCCTGATGCGTAATATCAACTTGTCTGTCTCTTCCTCGTTCTCTTCCTTCATCAACCCTACTCTGTTTTCTGCTCTCTTTGTGTGTTTTGTAGGTCAATTGTAACCTTTTCTTTTTGAACATTAGCCAACTCTGCATTTGCATCATGTTGTTAGTCTATCAATACCTTTACCATATTCTGTGTTTCCACTCCTAGACAAGGAAACAGTGTATCTTGATCCATTTGAAAAAAGAAAGATGTGATGGTGATAGAAAGGGAGCTGCTTGTTATATGATTCAGAAGGGAATCAGTCATCTGTTTAGTGAGGATCATAACTCCCGGCTCTTAGACATGGTGAAACACTTAAACACATGGTTAACAGCTATTTTAGGCTCAGTGAGTAGCCATTGAAAGAAATACTGGTAAGTAGTATTGAGGTTTGTTTTGTGGGTTTGTGAGTAGGTGTATTATGGTCTGTCTACTGAGGCCTTGTTTAGGTCTACTTTTCAAGTGTCGACCTGTTTTGCATCTATTGTCTAGACAAATATATTTTTTAAATGGAAAAGGTGGCTGCAGGCTTCATGCTACCTAGTACTCTGTAAATCTATGACCTTATAATGGAAGGCATGGCTGTAAAGTGGGTTTAAACAGGTGCTCTGTGGTGTAAGTAGCATTTAAAACCATGTCTCTGAGGATTTCCTTTGGAGGGGAGACACGATGTTTCAGGGCAGATGATCAGTTGCAGTGTCTCCTGGTTTTGTTTCAGTTGTATGAACAAGTGTTCTGTGTATTTCTACGGAATATGTGTATGTGTAAAGGTAATCACGGAATGTCGAACATCTACGTGTGTATCGGTCCTTACTATATTTGAGATGACCAAAAATACCCCGGATGGTAAAACTAGAAAACGGTGACATTGTTTTCTTGTTCCCTTTTACAGGTTTAGTTTAAGGTTACAATTTGGTTTTAGGATTTGGTTAGATTTTAGTTTATTGGTATGGGAAAATATATATATTTTTGTGCCCCCCCCCCCAAAAATAAATTGTAAAACCTGTGCGCGCATTGGGCTTCGATAAAGTGTCTTTGAGAGGTCTATGTGGACATCTTTATAATTACATTTAATCTAGAAAAGATTGTTTTGTCTCCTATAGATCAAGATCAACCTTGTCCACATGTTCAGTTGCATTGCTCCATTTATATTTATATTGATGCTAACCAACTCCAATAAAATGACAAGCTGAAAGGTTTGAAGCCTGTGTGTATTTTCTGTTTAACACAAGGCCATTTCCTAATACTGCAGTAGAACATGGAAATAACATTACGTTTTTGGCCTCAATTGAAACTGCCAGTTTGTGTAAAAGTCACACTTTTACAGTATTTTGGAGGCATCGTGCTGTTTTTAGTATAGTCGCTTGGAGATATTGTCAGTGTCAAAATTACATATAGACAGTTACGCATGTTCATGCCAAAGACATGTGAAAGGTGGTCCATTCTCAGCCCTGACAGCATACTGTATGTGGTCGCACGGATAAAAGTATTTACTCCCAGGTGTAAAGATGTTAATAACACACCTTTGTTTCATTATTGTGTTTATTATTTAAAAAATGTTTTTTGCAGATTCTATGTTTTTTTTCTGATCACTTTAAGAGTTTTTTTGTGCAATCAATAATTCCTTCTACATGTGGGTTTGGGTGTTGGTGTAATATGCGTGTGTATCTGTTTTCAGGTGGTTCCACAGGGATATTTCTGGCGTGGAAGCTGAGTCTTTGTTGAAGAGCAGAGGAATTGATGGCAGCTTCCTAGCCCGACCCAGCAGGAAAAACCAGGGAGACTTCTCTCTCTCTGTCAGGTAGTTGTCCATTTATCTTTTTTTAGGATTTAAAACTCTTTTAAAAAAAATTTTTTACTTGATTTACAAACATCTTTTTTAAAGTAATTTACAACAATGACCCGACTTGTCTCTTCCTGGTCTTCCCTTATCAAAAAAGATCTGAGTAGTAATAACTAGTCAAAAGGTGGTACATTTTGAAACGTTCACGTTCACTTTTAGCATTAACTGACAATTCCGTATTCCGGTGACTCATGCTTGTGTTTATTTGTATTTAATAGAACGGTAAACAAATGTACATGTTGTACGTGTCGGTGGATGTAATCTCACCCTGAGGAGAGCGGTAACCATGTACTGTCACTAACGGTCCCACGTCTGTCCCCTCAGGGTGGGCGAGTCAGTGACCCACATTCGCATCCAGAACTCGGGGGACTTCTATGACCTGTATGGAGGGGAGAAGTTTGCCACGCTGTCTGAGCTGGTGGATTACTACACCGCGGAGAACGGGATCCTGCAGGACAAAGACGGCACCACCATCGACCTCAAATACCCCCTCAACTGCTCCGACCCCACCACCGAAAGGTCCGTACGCACACACACACGCGCCTCTGATCCGCTCACCTTTGAACCCTACGGTCCGAATCATACAGTCCACATACGCAGACACATGACAAAACTGCACCCCGTTGTGACGTGACCTCAAGGAGCGTTACAAAAAAAGGGTGACCGATTCAGCTGGGTTTGACGGGACCATAACCCTTAATAATTGACCGATTCAGTGTGAGATGCTTGTGTACTGTTACTTCTAAACCCTAGACATCCAAGCTCTAGATTTGCCATCCGATGGGTCGCTCTGCGTTACCTTTTTTGAATCGTTCACCTTGTGCGTAATTATTAAAAGTGTTCTCCAGACGTTTGATATCAGTTGGTCTACTCACTTGGTTGAGAATAACAGCGGTCTGTACGCGTTGTTACTTGAGGCATGTTTGCGTGTGTGTAAATCACAATGTGCCCCTCCTCTCCATACAGTTTTCTCTGTTTCTCAGTTTGACTTCCCTTTCTCGCTGCGGTTGGAAACTTGAAGTTTTGACACATCTGAGAACAGTGACCAGACCGTCCTTACCTTCCTCTCTTCTGACATCTATCTCGGCCTTGCTTTTTTCCGTTATCTCCATCTCGATAAATGTCTCGCAGGTTTTTTTATTGTTGCGTAAACGGGTTTTACCGTCCAACTCTAACACAGAGCTGCCCGTTGAAACAAAGGAGTCACGTGCACGACAAGTCGTAGAAACAAAACGGATGAATGCCCGCACTTTGAATCTGGCTTTTTGCCGGCTCGGATGCATCCAAATTCATGTGTCTCTGTAATCTCTGTAGTCTAATCTCATAAGGTGGATGTGTGAGGTGATGAAAGTGGCAGGCGGTTGGGAGGTACTCAGGCTATAAATATCGTGTTGTCTCCAGCCACGAAATCCTGTCATCAACATTTTCCGACCGCAAAGCAGGAAGTTCAGATGAAGAAATAGAGAACTGTGACTAAATTTAAGCTGCAGGCAGCACTCAGACAATTACCATACTAGCCAGTGTAAAGTAACACAAACGTGCACACACACAAAAAAACATGTTCTAGGACAGAAATACATAACGTACAGGGCAAATACATCTGTGATGGCACATGTAATCATAAGGTTTTCTTAGAGCGATATAATCTTATAGCATCGCTTACCTTTCACTTGAAAGAGAGATACATTACATCATTTTTTCACCTCAGTTGTGCCATTTGGTGTCAATGATTAAGCCGCTCCACATGTCTGTACTGTTACAGTACCTGGTTAGGAGCTGCTCCTCCAGTCCATGCACAGCCCTCCGGGACGGGGGTTGTGAAGTTGCGTAGTCATGCACTGGTTTGAGCTGCATGCACCAAGGCCTTCTCTGTTGCTGCCAAACAGGTGGTACCACGGACACCTGTCAGGCCCCAATGCAGAGAAGTTACTATGGGAACGGGATGAGCCGGGGACCTTCCTGGTGCGCCAGTCTCTGTCCAAACCAGGAGACTTTGTCCTGTCTGTCCTGACCGAGGAGAAGACCAAGGCTTCCAGCGGGGGTAGGAGAGTCTCACACATCAAGGTCATGTGTCAGGTAAGTGTTTCTCATTCAATTACTCATTCACTGCTATAATTCACTATTGTAATCTCTTCATGTTCACTGTTATCATTCACTCATTTACTTAGATTCTTTACTGTAATTCACTATTATAACGTATTAGTATTCACTATAATAATTAACCTTTACTCAATCACAAATTTCTCACTATTATAGTTATAGTCACTGTAATGATTCACATTAACTCATATTCAATATTTTATCATTGTTAGAATACTCATCTACTCATATTCACTATAATAATTGACTCATATTCAATACTATAATTCATTCTAATAATGTATTCATATTCACTATTATAATTAACAATTAATCATATTCACTCATATTTTCAGTATTATAATTTACTCATATTCACAGTTATAATTCATATTTAGTCATATTAACTATTAGAACATAGTATTATAAATTGACTCATAGTCACAATTATAGTTTCATTTTGCCGTTTCTGCGTAATACACAATGTTATGAAACAACACCAATGTCCAAAGTTTCCGCAAAATGTTTTTCATTGTGCAATGACTGACATTTCTGCTTGAAAAATCTATGAAGAAATTGACAACCATCATATACACAAGCACTGGTGTTTGTCACAGAAACCGTTGGTGTTTAGGCAAAGAAAAGTCAATATGAAGGTTTTGAGGTTGATAGACATTCTGGTTATAAAACTATTACTTCAAATTTATGTCCAAGATAATTATTCTCAATGAGATGCAGCGTTTTCATGTTAGTACAGTAACCATTAAATATGTAAAAGGTCTAAGTGTAGTCATGAAAGAATACTAGGACTGGGCTGTAATTTATTACATTTACACCAAGCCTAATGTTCATAGATGAATACCAGGGCTAGACTGTAATTATTACATTTACCCCAAGCCTAAAGTTCATAGATTAACACAAGGGCTAAACTGTAATTTACTACATTCATCCCAAGCCTAATGTAGTTTACCCAATTATTATTGCATTGATCCAAATGTAGTGATGAAAGAACATTAGGACTGGTCTGTAATTTACTACATTTACCCCATGCCTAATATTCATATATTAACCCCAGGCTAGACTGTAATTTACTACATTTACCCCATGCCTAAGGTTCATATATTAACCCCAGGACTATACTGTAATTTACTACATTTACCCCATGCCTAATGTTCATATATTAACCCCAGGCTAGACTGTAATTTACTACATTTACCCAAAGCCTAATGTTCATATGTATAGTTCACACTATAAAGTTCAGGATATTTAAAACTCCAACTCACATAAATAAATATGAACAAAAAAGCTGTGAAACAATAGCATTATTGTTTATTTATTTTTTTAGCTTGATCGTACACCAAAAAAATCATGTGGATCTAACCTTTAATTAAGTGAAAGTTGTTTAAAGGGAAATATTTTTTATATTTTTAATATATTGTTATGTAAATTAATTATGTATTCTGGTAAGAGCTATAAAGTGTAACATTTGTACTTTGTGTAAACAGCATCTAAATTCCACTTTGTGTGTATTTTACTAACTGTAGGAAGTTAGTTATTGGAACATCTGTTAAATTACTAAAATATATATATGTGTGTGTGTAGAATGATCGATATACAGTGGGAGGCACCGAGATGTTTGACTCCCTGACTGATCTTGTGGACTACTACAAACGCAAAGGAATTGAGGAGCTGTCTGGAACCTGGGTGTATCTGAAACAGGTGAGGAGTTGTCTGGAACCTGGGTGTATCTGAAACGGGTGAGGAGTTGTCTGGAACCTGGGTGTATCTGAAACGGGTGAGGAGTTGTCTGGAACCTGGGTGTATCTGAAACGGGTGAGGAGTTGTCTGGAACTTGGTATATCTGAAACAAGTGTAGAGTTGTCTGGAAACTGGTATACCTAAAACAGGTGTGGAGTTTTCTGGAACTTGGTGATCTGAAAACAGGTGAGGAGTTGTTTGAAAACTGGTATACCTAAAACAGGTGTGGAGTTGTCTGGAACCTGGTGTATCTGAAAACAGGTTAGGAGTTGTGTGGAACCTGGTGTACCTAAAACAGGTTAGGAGTTGTGTGGAACCTGGTGTACCTAAAACAGGTAAGGAGTTGTGTGGAACCTGGTGTACCTAAAACAGGTAAGGAGTTGTGTGGAACCTGGTGTACCTAAAACAGGTTAGGAGTTGTCTGTGACCTGTTGTATCTGAAAACAGGTAAGAAGTTGTCTGGAAACTGGTATATCAAAAACAGTTGTGGAGTTGTCTTGGACTGAAGGCTAATAATGAATGAAAGAACACCTGCGTGACATAACAGAACTCTATCTGAACAAACCTTATCATCCGTCCTGTCTGCTTTTTCAGCCCTACTACTCCACCAGAGTGAATGCAGCAGACATTGACAGCCGGGTGAGACTGCTGGACCAAACGACAGAGGGAGAAAATCAGGGAGAGGAAGACAAGAAGAGCAAAGCAGGATTCTGGGAGGAGTTTGACGTGAGTAGCGGAGGTTGTGATGGAGGGAACATGTGATGTCTTTCTGTTTCCTCTTTGGTTTGGGGTTTGAGTATCGGCGGTGGAGGTTTTTATCGGCCATGTCAGCTTTATTTTTGAGCAACAAAGTAAAACATTTTGAAATGTGTTCTATTTGAAGCATCAGTGTCCGTTCTGCTACCATCATGTAGTTGGATGTGCGAAAGTTACTTCAGTCACCATCTGTTCCACCCCCATTCATTCACAACTACACATATATACACTGATCAGAAGAATTAAAGGAACATATAATCATCAGCCTATAAAACCAAGTCAATTCAACTTCAGGAATATCAATCTGTCCAGTTAGAAAGCATAAGCGTTTACAGCTACTACAGGATGGCACATCTATATGTGCCATTGCGAGAAGGTTTCTGAATCTCCCAGTACAGTCTCAAGAGCATTGAGAACATACCAAATGCCGGGCCATTACAAAAAGCACTGCCAGAGCCCTAGAAATTGACCTTTACAATCAGAATCAGCGTTATTGCCAAGTAGGTTTACCCATACAAGGTTTTTGCTATGGTGTGTTAGTGCATGACGGTAAACAAGGTACGTGGTAAAACAACACAGTAAGTAGATTAAATAGCACAGTAAGTAAAAAGGATGATGGTAAACTGAAAAGTGTTCAAAACATTCCCTGTATAAGTTGCATATAGTGCAGTGTGCACGGCTGTGTTGGAGGTCAGTGGGGGTCACCTGGCCTGGTTGAGGAGGCCAGCTGCCGATGGGTAGAAACTGTTCTTGTGGCGTGAGGTGTTGGTCCTTATGGACCGTCGGTAGTGGCTGAAACAGTTTGTGTCCAGGGCGGGAAGGGTCAGAAGTCCTTCTTGCGCACCTCAGGGTCCTGGTGGCGCACAGGTCCTTGAGGGACGGCAGATTGTAGCCCCAGAGGGAGGTGGTGTTGGTGGTGTTGTGCATGGTTCTGATCAAACTGTCAGAAACAGGCCCCATGAGGGTGCCATGATGAGGGCCCGATGGCACTCGGCAGTTAACACCAATATTGGCAGATCCGCCATTGGCATCCTGTTGTCTTCCCAGATGAGAGCACGTTCACGCGTGACAGATGTGAAATAGTCTGGAGACGTGATGCTGTGTGCAACATGCTGAACGTGATGCTTTGTGCAACATCATCCAGCACGACCGGTTTGGCGTTGGGTCAGTGATGGTGTGGGGAGGCATTGTCTTGGACGTCATGTCCGACCCCAACTAACTCCAACCCCAAAACAGTTTCACTGACCCCAACTCCACCTACGTATCTCAATGTAATAACTAACACCCTGTGTGTCTTTGGTGGTTCATTGACCTCGTTGATGAATTTACACTCACTGGCCAGATGCTGCTAGTGTCAGAAGCATTTGTAGAAGTTATTTTCAGAGAATAAAAACTATACTGTTTTATTAAAAAAAACTTCAATGCAATACACAAATGCCTTATAATGTTCTACAACAAATGTGATGGTTGAGAAATTGCATCGCTGCTTTTTAATTCTCATATTAGAAGTTAGGCTCCTCTATATGGTTGATGATTAGTAATGAAATGCTGCTTTTGTTATTAGAATTGCCTTGACAATTGTCTCTGACTTCTCCCTCTCTTTCCTTTTCCAGGCACTTCAAAAGCAGGAGACCAAAGTGAAGAAGAGCAGGGAGGAAGGCATGAGACCTGAAAACAAAAGCAAAAACCGCTATAAGAACATCCTTCCATGTAGGTTCATCTATTTTCAAAGTGTTATTTATCTTTCTACCCACTTTTCCCCCAAATGGCATCCATTTGTATGTATGTTAATACTGTCTCTGAATACTCTGTCCCTGAACACTCTGTCCATGTGTACTCTGTCCCTGAATACTCTGTCCATGTGTACTCTGTCCCTGAATACTCTGTCCATGTGTACTCTGTCAATGTGTACACTTTTTGTGCACCCTTATTGAAAATGCAGCATTGGTTTATCAATAAGGCTGAAATCAAGACAAATCATTTCAGACCATTTTATTACCTTTAACAACATTACTTTTTTTAATCATGTTTTGCTTGGATCATTTTGATTACTCCACAGAATATCTATAGGATTGCAGTCTACTTTCTGAACGGGCCATTTTAAAGCATAATGTTGCCGTCACCATGCAGAATGTTATTTCATATCCCTCCCTTGATGTGTAATTTTGCAACCAAGGCGTTGACTCTTTTTATTCATAATTTTCCTGAGGAATTATCCCTACAAAGTCTGGGCGGGCATCAACCCTTTTGGGGGTTGTCTTGCTGTTTCCTCCCCAGTGCACCCGTTGTCACGTCCATTTACACCAAAACAGGAGACATTGATTCACAAGCTAGTAATATCCTAGAGGTTAAGTTGACTTGATGATTATTTTACATTGTTTGTTTGGGGCAGTGCATATTACATTACAAGATCTTACTAAAAGTAAAAAGGTCTGAAAAGATTTGTTTTGATTTTGGCCTTTACATAAAGCAGCATTTTCAATAAAGGTGTGTAAACTTGATTTCCACTGTTTACCATCCCTCATACTTACCCTCATCCGTCCATCTCAACACTCATCCTATTCTCCTCCCAGTTGATGAGACCAGGGTCATTCTGGAGTCTGGAGACCCCAATATTATTGGCTCTGATTACATAAACGGAAACTATGTGAGAGTAAGTACACGTTATGTCACCTTGTAGCCTCAACATCACTGAAACAAAATTCACTACTTTGAATCAATAACAAATCTAAACATTTTAATAAACATGATCTTTGGCAGTGTGTTTTGTCTCTGTGTGAAACATAATTTTTTTTTTTTTTTTTTTTACAACTTTCTCAATTTTTGTCTAGAATAAGTTGCAGGATCCTGTTGACCAGAAGGTGTATATTGCCACCCAGGGTTGCCTCGCAACCACTGTCAACGATTTCTGGCAGATGGTGTGGCAGGAGCAGACTAGGGTCATTGTCATGACAACCAGGGAGGTGGAGAAAGGACGGGTCAGTGGCATTGGAAGGATTTCAATATTATATTAAACAGTATAGACTGCCAAGTACATCTGCACTCCAACCATGTCCCTGTTTTTCTATGCAGAATAAATGTGTGCCGTACTGGCCAGATTTGCACCAGTTCAAAGAGGTAGGCCCATATGTGGTCAAATGTACATCTGAGAGAGATGCAACTGACTACAAGATCAGGGTACTGGAGTTATTCCCTCTGGACCGGGTAGGTTCATCATTACTGTTACTTGTTTTAGTTTTGTTTTCACTATCATCACTATTACCATCATCTGTGTCATTGCTATTGCTTTTCATCACTGTCGTTATTAGTCTTCAATGTTCCTGTTATTGTCTTCAGTGTCACTACTGTATTTACTGTCACTGCTGTCTTTATTGTAAACGGTGTCTTTACTGTCACTGCTGTCTACATTTTAAACAGTGTCTTAACTGTCACTGCTGTCTACATTTTAAACACTGTCTTTACTGTCACTGCTGTCTTCATTTTAAACATTCTCTTTACTGTCACTGCTGTCTACATTTTAAATAGTGTCTTAACTGTCACTGCTGTCTACATTTTAAACACTGTCTTTACTGTCACTGCTGTCTTCATTTTAAACATTCTCTTTACTGTCACTGCTGTGTTCACTGTAAACAGTGTATTTGCTGTTCCTGCCGTCTTTACTGTAACCCTTTCATGGCAGTACCTGTCTCTCACGGCTGCCTTCAATGTAATCTGATTTCTCCTAGACGGACTTGAGCCGTACCATCTGGCACTATCAGTATCTAAGCTGGCCTGACCACGGGGTACCCCAGGAGCCAGGAGGCGTGCTGAGCTTCCTCACTCAGGTCAACGGCAAACAATCTGATTTCCGTAACGCCGGGCCGCAGATCATCCACTGCAGGTGAAACCAGTGACATTTTAAATTCTGTCTACAATGTAGTCCAATGTCATTCTCCATCCATCTCTAGAAACCCTAGACCAGTAGTTCAGATAAAAGGGGCAGGGCCAATGAATTGGAATAGATTAGGAATTAAGACTTTCAACATGTAAGATTTCAATTGTGGTTTTTAAAGGATTATGATTAGTTGTGGGACTGTTATCCTATGGGGAATTCCCATTGATATTAACAATAGGTTCTCAGTACCTTTTTAGGTTGTTGATCCTGAGACTTTATGTTATATAATATTTACATTTCATTTACATTTCAATTCATACGGTTTAATTCCTTTTGAACAAAAATATAAATGCCCCATAAAACGATTTCCAAAAATGTATATAGTTAGATGTGAATCAACCAATCAAAATGAATTACTCCCTAATTTATGGATGCCACATACCTTTAGTCCCAAGCATTCCAAACATGCTCACTAGCCAAGATGCCCGTCGGGTATGCAGGCAGTGCACAAACTGGGATATGTTTAGCTTTCAGGAAATGTGTACAGATCCCTGCAATATGAGGCTAAGCATAATGATTCTGAACAATGTAATCATGGTGAAGGATGAAGCTAAAGGTCAGATGTATTGACACATTTTTTTTTGGGTGTTGGAAGCAAATTATTATATAAGCCTTTATAATCAGTTCTCTGGCAACAGCATCAGTGGACATTCCTGCAGGCATCATGCCAATGGCATGTTCCCACTAAACTTCAGACAACTGTGGCTTTGTATTTTCTGACTTTTATTGTCCTCAGCACAAGGTTCAGCTGTGTAAGGATCTTGCTGTTCAATTATCTTTCCGATAAACCACACCTGTCAAATGGATTGGTAATCTAGGCTCTATCTTGTAACAGGGATGTAAAAACATTTGTTAATAAAAGATTAGAGAAGCTATCTTTTTATGTGTAAGGAATTTCTATGATCTTCAATGTCAGCTCCTGAGACGTGGGACTAACACTTTACATTTTGCGTTTATTATAGTTTTGTTCAGTGTATGTGGGGTCAATCCTCTCATCCAATCCACTTGTCTTTGTAATATAACCATGCGGTTGTAGTTGTGTGTGTGTGTGCGCCCTATACGTGTCCTAACCACCCGGTTTGTGTCTGGGTTGTTTCTGTGCAGTGCTGGAATAGGCAGAACTGGTACCATTGTGGTGATCGACATGATCATCGAGGCCATTGACTCTAAAGGTAAGTCTCTTATCACATGTTTCCCCCATGCTGCCTTTAACGCCCGTCAACCGGGTAGCATTTCAACCACGTCTTTCTACTGACTCTGACTTCCTGGTGGTTTACAGGTCTGGACTGTGAGATAGACATCCAGAAAAGCATCCAGATGGTACGAGAGCAGCGGTCAGGCATGGTGCAGACAGAGGCCCAGTACAAATTCATCTACCTGGCTGTCTCTCAATACATAGAGACCCGCAAGGCCTCCATGATGGCCAGCAAGGTGAAAGGGGGAGAGGAGTGTTGGTTATGTGGAACCAAATCTCTAGTTATCCCGTCCAAACTATCTTATCAGAGACTGTACCCGCGACAGATGAACTAAGGTGTTCAGGGAAATCACTGAAACCTAGACATTTTTTTATTGAGTCAGCACATTGACTAACACTAAACCATCCATCTGGTCAACATGCAGTGCTTTCTTCTCTTTACAGGGAGCTGAAACAGAGTATGGGAATTTGCAGCTTAAACATCCACCGGCAAGTCGCAAGGTTTCCAGGTGAATTTGCACTGTGTATTTGTGCGCGCACGCGTGTGTGTGTGTGTGTCTGTGTATGTTTTTTGTGTGGTTAGGATTCATGGATATGAATGAGGACAAAAGGTTTCCCAGATAGTGGTTTAACCAGACAAAGTTAATAATGGGGGATGTTTTGCCTGGTGTGTGTGTGTCTGTGCACACTCTCTTGCCACATTGGGTCAAAGTACTCTTGGGCTCTGACTTGTATAAGCAGTTTTAGAAGGTCCATCAGAATTGTGCTGAGCTCTTGCTCCTAAAATCCGTATTGAGAATGGGACCATTGTGCATTGTTCCTACTGCCCTCCACGGTAGGGCCCCTCGTACTTTCCTGGGGCCAGCTGGTGTAACCTTGGAGAACACATGCTTGTCAAGGTAGCAGTCTCTGGCTCTGGAGAGAAGATCTCACAATTATAACACAGCTGGCAGAGACAAAGGCAGGAGCAATCACTAGGTTGGTTGGATTGTCTGGCCTGACTGAATTATGGAAACATAATCCAGGTTCAAATGAGGCCCTCTGATTCTCGGTGCCCTAAAAACACTTGAAAAAGAGTCTTACTTTAATGGGCTGTTATCAGTTTGAACTGTTATGGGAATGGGGGGGTATGGTGTTTGTTGACATAAACATTAAACACTGAAAATACAGCATGCAGACGTTCTTCCTGGTCAGGAAAGAATAGTCAGGAAACACTGTGGACCTAATAATTAAACAGACGCTGATCAAGGGACCTGCATCACATGTAACCCGACTCCTGTTTCTAGTAGCGTACGCCAAGCTTGGACCTGTGCCACTAGTACAATATAATTCCCAGAGAGTAGATCTGGCCTGACAAGGGCGGCTCAGTGCCCTGAGTTTGTTAGGAGGAAAGGTGCTAATTGTTTCATTCATCTAAGTACAGAACAGTGTGCTCTGCTAACCCTGACGCCGGCCAGGCCAAGGCAGCTTATATGGGCCAGCGGAGTTTACAATCCATGAGTCGTTAAAGGGTTCAGAGCTGGCTGTGAACAGCCTGAAAGAAGTCCTGTCATCCCTTCCTAGTGTTTATTTCTAAAGATATTTTTGGCGTTGGGAGACATCAGCTATGCTGCACGGCCCCTGCACGTTACTGTTTGGGAATAGTCACTGAAAAATGTATGAGTACTACTCCACAAATAGCTTTTTGATGCAAGTTTCTAGAATTCAATGTCGTATATCTTTTCTCTTTTAGAAACAAGGAACCAGAATTGTATGAGAACCTTTCCAAAGGAAAGAAAGATGTGAAGAAGCAAAAGTCAGAAGAAAAGAAGAGTGGTTCAGTGAGGAAGCGATAGAAGACCGAAAGGAAGATCTGTCCCACTGAACCTATACTGAATATGATATTAACTTTTTATTATAAAAAAATATATATTTTTTTTGTATTTAAAACTGATTAAAAAGTAGATACCTATGATGTTAGAAAGTAAAGTACTGATAGATCTGGGCCCGTGCACCAGGGCACACTCAAACAAATGTGTAAATTGTAATGATTGAGCTTTTTGCAGACATTAAAGGCTCCAAATAACATACCCTTTGATTTATTCATGAAAATATTCTTGCATTGGTAAAACACCTATAAGTAGCGTATTTAACAATGTCATAGGACGGGATGAAACACACACACACTTCTAATGAATTGATAACATGTGTTCACTTGTGACTATTATATTAATCATTACTGGAAACATCAGTGTGCTCCCCCTGAGTCTGCCCCAAGCTAGCATAAACATTAAAAGATGAACTTTACCCGACCTGGCCTCCCTCTTCCAAACATGTGGTAGGCTACAGAACAAAAGTCAGCTCCTTCAACTGCAGCGACAGTGAATAAGAAAGATACCGAGCGAATGACGTATAATCAGGGAGGGAGGGAGTGCATCGACCCATTCTGTTCCCATTTAAAGAAAAAATGACAAAAACACGAAGCATTTTCATAAATCCGCGTAGGGGGATGTCAGGGAGGGGTTAACTGGTTCATTGCTCACCGTGGGAGGAGAGCCAGCGAACAGATATCTTAAATGTGGCGTTTGCTTCAGGCATCCCTGACTGCTGTACGAGTGAAGCGGTCACAGGAACCAGGAGGACATTAATTTGTTGAAGTGGCAGTCGCTCTTCAAAAACATTCCACATTAGTTCCAGCATAGCTCAGTTTGGCACTGCCATCGAAATAGCCTACATCTTGCATACGTGTTATTAATGTAAAACAATTCTACAGTGATTGAATGGAGGAATAATAAGAGCAGTGACAAAAGCGAAAACATTGGAGGAGAGGAGGCAACAGGTAAATATACAGTTGTCTTTGTTGGTGTCTGCAGAACTAAAGGCAAAAGGATGTCTAAACCAAATTATTCCGGGACCTTTAACATGGTGTCTCAAGAAAACATGGAAAACTACCTCGGAGCTTTGGGTAAGTTTAATCAAAACTCTCTTGTATCTTACCACTTAAAATGAACTATGAATACATTTGTTTTAAAACAACAAGTATGCCAGTGCAACACGGATCATTTCGTTTTCTTAAACCATGGTAGCATTCTTCTAGTCAACTGAACGGATCGCCTTTTTTCCTTTGTTGGCCTACTGCGGTGGGATACTTGACATGGTTACGGGTCCTTTGCCTCCACCAGTTCCTGAACCACGTGTGATAATCATCTTGACGCTTTGGTTTGTAAATGACAACGGTCACAGACAAGAGGACTGCGTGTGCATCGCTATTTGTCTACATAGGAGCTGTATGGAGCCATGCAAAGTAGTAGGTCAGATACTTCACCTAATACGTATTTTATACGTTAATTCATCGTCTGTGATGCAAACCGGCGGCGACGGTTGTTGATTGGTCTAAACGTTGAGCGTTTTACGCTATCCGATTCATGGCCATAGCGTCTTGGTGTTTTGAAGTAAGCTTTCTTGATGAAGTAATCCTACAAAGTACACGCAGGAATCTTGTGTATTTAAAAACGTCAATGATGAAAGGCATGCCATTAAACACAGCAATCCGGGTACATTTCCATCTCTCTTAATTAGCTATTTAGAGACTTGAAATAGACAAGATTATGTAGCACACCATGGTGCATTTCTTCAAAGGACGAACTTATTTATTAAAAAAACTATGTATTAAATTATACTTTTAAACTAACAATTCGCAACTAGACATCACTTATGTGATCAATATTCGTCCAGATTTAGAGAAAAATAAACTATTATCAAGAACAGGTTAGTTTAACATTGCACTGCTACTTGTTACACTTGGAACCCAACAGGCGGTGGTCAGACGCTTGTATCCCAGCATTATGGTGTGAGCTGACAAAGTAACCACAACTACCTTTTTACCAGGGTACAGTGTTTGGTTGACTTAATTTTTTTTCTCCCTCCTATTAGATATAAATTTTGCCTTGCGGAAGATTGTGTGTCTGTTGAGGCCTACTAAACAGATAATCCACGACCCAGCCACTGGCAGTATGAGAATCCGCACACTCACCACCTTTAAGAATTTTGACATGGATTTCAAACTGGGTCAGGAATTCACTGAGGACCTAGGACCAGTGGATGGACGAGTCTGTCAGGTATGTGTGTGTCAGTGTGGGGGTGCAAGGCCGGCTCTAGTCTTCAGCATTTGGGGCCCCCTAGTGGTCAGGGGCCTTAAGCAACCGCTTATGTCGCTTAGGTCTAGAACCAGTCTTGGCGGGGTGGTGGGGTTGTGGCGTGTGGTCATTTGGTATCCTGGCCCACAGGGTCCTGTAGACCCCAATGGTAAGAGTGGTGTGGTTGTAAAGCCAAGGTTCTGAGTTAAATTTTCTCAGGGGAGGGGATTTATGAGTTCAACCTTTGTTGTTACTGTGTCAAAACACCGTTTCATTTTGACCTTGTAAAATGTGTGTTTTGGGCTCTTTGTTTTTTTGCAGACCACGACAGGTGGGGGGGGTTGTGTGTGTGTTAACGCTGTGTTTCTGTTTGCGTGTAGACCACCGTGGACTGGGAGGGTGATAAGCTGGTCTGTGTGCAGAAAGGAGAGAAGGAGGGGAGAGGGTGGACACACTGGTTGGAGGGGGACAAGCTACACCTGGTAAGGGCGGAGGAGGAAGAGCACAGAGGGAAGGATGTGGTCAGTGAAAGGGGAAACCAGGAAAGATTTACTGCCGGAGGAAATGTAAGGGATATGTTTGGTGAGGGGGGGGGGGGGGGGGGGTTTGCAAATCAGTTTTGGTAATGGAAGCTGCTCACTGCCTTTTTGTACACACGCGTGTTCATACGTGTTGGAAACACGGTGATCCTTCCCTTGACCCTGCTCATTGGTTGAAGGGGTCGTTTCCAGTAAAAGAGGCTAAAAAGGCTAAAGAAACCCTATAAGATGTGAAATCTTCATGAAATAATAACCTTTTCAAATAATCGATTTCCTGATGAATGTGTTTATAGTCTGAATACGCTTGACAAAGTGAATCTTTGCCAAGTCATTGTAATATACCAAGTCTTATAAAGACTTTCAACCAGACTCTTTAGTGTGAATAGGGAAGAGAATTCTAAGCCTGCGCTCAACTTTGGTTGAGATGGACTTTGCATGGGATATTTTGCTTGGGCAATTTGGCTTAACTTCTGATTACATGCAAATCCTGCTTTTGCCGTTCCAAACAGTCTACTTGTTGGCTCACTAACACCTTGAATATTTCTACCGTTGTTTGGAAACAATGGCCTTGTGATCTGTTGTTGAAATCCAAAGGTGAACTTTGGAAATAAATGCCACTAGAGATCAGGCAGTAAAGGATGGATTTGGAAAGTTACACATGAGAGAAGGAGGGAACACGGGAGATTGAGATTGAGTGAGGGAGGAAGTAGATGGGAGAAGTACATATAAGCCTCGTGGTAAGAGATGGTAACAAGGAGGGAGAAGGGGGAGTAAGGAATACATAATCCAGATGAAAAGAGTGTCTTTATTTTGTCGAACCATTCGTGATTTTTTTTAATTGTATGTCAATCTTTATATCTCTCCCTACACACAAATGTACACGCATCTCCCTACATACAGCTACAATCACCCAGACACATGGCCTTACATACTGCTACAATCTCCCAGACGCATCCCCTTACACACTGCTACAATCACCCAGACACATCCCTTTACATACTGCTACAATCACCCAGACACATCCCTCTACATACTGCTACAATCACCCAGACACATCCC
>JACXGK010008238.1:0-22993 GCA_016801125.1 Novumbra hubbsi
AGGGATCTCTGTGTGGTAGGAGAATATAGGGATCTCTGTGTGGTAGGAGAATTTAGGGATCTCTGTGTGGTAGGAGGCTATATAGGTATATGTGTGCTAGGACACTATAAGGTTCTCTGTGTGATAGGATATAATACGGGTCTCAGGTCTCTGTGAGATGGGAGATTATTAGGGTCTTTATGTGGTAGGATACTATTAGGGTCTCTGTTATACGGAAGGCTAACAGGGTCTTTGTGTGGTAGGAGACTAACAAGGTCTCTGTGATTACGGGAGACTAACAGGGTCTTAGTGAGTGTATTAACGGTCCTGTCTCTCCTCCCCAGGTCTGGGCATGGAGAACATCGGAGGTATCTTTGTGGTGTTGATCTGTGGCCTCATCATTGCTGTGTTCGTGGCCATCATGGAGTTTGTGTGGTCGACACGCTGCTCTTCAGTGACAGACGAGGTACGCCCACTCCCCTGCCCTCGCCGACACCACAGACCCTCCCCAGTAGGTCCCCATGGCAACACACCCACCCGGACTCCCCATCGTCTGTCTCATAGTGACTGTGTTTGTTTTGCTGCCTTTGGCCCTGTGTGTGTGTGTGTGTCTGACTGTGTGTGTGTCTCTCTGTATGTTTCACTGTATGCTGTGCCGTCTGCATGGGTGGTGCTGTGCCGTCTGCATGGGTGGTGCTGTGCCGTCTGCATGGGTGGTGCTGTGCCTTCTGCATGGGTGGTGTTGTGCCTTGCTCTCCTTACGACTGAACCTGAAACGATGCAGTAGCGATGTGTGAAAGCCGACAGGGTCCAGTGGCATGTCTTGATGTTTTGTGTACATATTGGTGTGGTCACGCTGTAGTCCGTGTGTTGCCGTGTGATGGTGTGATTCGGGGTCTGACTGAACAGAGACGTTTGTATCGGGTGTGAATAAGCCAATATTGTGATGCCAATATTTGCTTGCATAAGAAGCAGCGTTGTGATGATTTCCCCGGCATTAAATGTCATGATGTATCTTCTTTTACATGCCTCACATGTACTCTGGTACTTCTTTGTTACCATTCTTGGATCACACACCTTACTGTCTGTCTGTCTGTTTCGTCTGTCTGTCTGTGACACCTGCCATTCTGTCAATCAGTGTCTGTTTTCTGACAACGAATACTGTATTTGTTTGTGTAAGAACCTTTATCATATTGTTATGATTCTGTGGACCAGAATATATCGGGATTTGTCCTTGTTGATGCATTTCATTGGACATCTTGTGTGTGATGCTGTTGGAATGCTAAGAGCCGTCTGTTTTTGACTGACTGTGTTTGTTGGAATGTGTGTGTCTGTTTGTCTACATGCACCCCTATTTGCTGGCCTGCCTGTCAGTCCTTTGTGCGTCATGTACCATTGTAAAAATATAGTTTGTGAAGAAACACAATTATATAGCATTTTTCTATGGATTGTATTAACTCTGACTGCTATTCGGATATTCCCCATCTCTATCCGGCTCTGCATCTCCCCTTATTATCTCCAAATCATTTCCATTAACTATCAATGTAATTGGTCCTTCCATGTGTGCCTGTCAATACTGCCCTTTGAACCTCCTCTCCTCCCACCCTCCGCTCACCCACCTGCCCTGTTCCGTCTTCATTTCTCCTGTTTCTCCCTGCATCTTCTCCATCTGTCGGTCCGTCTGTTTCTCTCTCTCTCTGTTTGTTTCTCTTTCTCTCTATCTCTTTCTCTCTGTCTGTCTGTTTCTCTCTGTCGATCCGTCTGTTTTTCTCTCTGTCTGTTGGTTTGTCTGTTTCTCTCCCTGTCTGTCTGTTTCTCTTTCTGTCTGTCTATGTTTCTCTCCCTGTCTGTCTGTTTCTCTTTCTGTCTGTCTATGTTTCTCTCCCTGTTTGTCTGTTTCTCTCCCTGTCTGTCTGTTTCTTTGTCTGTCTGTCTATGTTTCTCTCCGTCTCACTCTCTCTGTCCCTAACCTCATATCTATCTCTCTCTCTGTCTGTTTCTGCCTTCATCTCGCTTTTGGCCCCACTTTCTCCCCCTCTCTCGATCTGTCTTTCCCCCTTCCTCCCTCCCCTTTCTCCCCTGTCTCCTCAGGTATCTGTCTGTCAGGAGATGCTCACTGAGTTCAGAAACGCGGTTTCCTGTAAAAAGAGTTCCCGTTCCCGTCGTCGCCGTCCCCTGGGGAGCTCCGCGGCCCTCCGCCACCCCACCCGCATCGCCCTGGGGGCCCCGAGGCCCCTCCGCTTCGTACGGGAGATGCGTCTTAGCAACGGAAAGCTCTACAGCGGCTCGGGGCCCCTAACTGGAGGAGCAGGGGGACCGGGAGGGGGTGTAGGGGCAGGGGGAGGTCCCTCAGACATGGGTCCGGGGCCCCAGCGAATCCTGGAAGACTCTCTGGGGGTTAACTCCACCGCTCCTCCTCCGGCCCCACCTCAGGGCGCGGTGGCGCTCCCTCGCAGTTGCACACATGTCAGGATCTGCCAGGAGTGCAGGAGGATCCAGAGCCTGAGGTCAGGGACGGGTTCCACAAGAATACCCCCCTCGTCAGCACCCCTGCCCCGCCTGCCCCCTCCCCCCGCCCCCTCCTCCTCCAACACAGACAGCAGTGAGGGGGGAGGAGGGCCCAGCCCCCGGCAGCTTCACCACAGCACCCCCCCTCCGTTTGGACCCATAACTCCGCCACAGAGCAGCACCAGCACAGACCTACTGGGCGGACAGGACTAAGACTGATGGAGCGGGAGCGCTTGTTATACGGACCCCGGGTATTTGCGCGGCTCGGTGACCGACTATTCTGCGGTCCATCATACCTTAAGCAGGAAATAACAAGGGGGGGGAAAGGAAGAACAAACTAGAGATTTAGAGCACAAACACGTTGTGAGCGTGTGTTGGACTCCTTTCCCATCTCTGCGCGGATCCCAAAACACACCCACGCAGAAGGAGACAGACTGAGGGGCTCTCAAGACCCAATGCCTAGCTGCTTCTAATGCGGGCCCACTTGGTCCACAGAACCGCAATCTGTGGTGTTCTGGTTCTGTGATGGGTTTCAGGAAGACCGCTCCGTTCTCATCGTGCCGGTGGACCAGTGCCATCGAGGCTGAGCGGTACTGGATAAAGCAGTGAGGTGGAAACGCCATGTAACACCAGACTTGTGGCCCTGCTGGTTTTTCCTTCTGGTCTTTGTGCTCCTCTCTTTCCATGTCACCTCAGAATGTTTAACTGTCCGCACCTTCTCTGGACTGCCGGGGGTGAGGGCACAGATTCACTATGTAGGACCTTTCAAATATGTGACACATAAAACAAGCCTATATATGACTGAGGGAATTTAAAGATGTCCAAGTTTTTTTTGTTGTTGTCTTTACCATTCGGTTACCCTTGTAAGAGTTATGGAAAAATAAAGACTATTTATGTGACTAATATGGTGAATCACAACAAATTATGAAGACTTCCCTGAGATTTACTGTGCAGAGGAGGTGTTTTGTCCCTCCACACACCAAGTAGCTGCTTTTGAAACTGCATTGAAAACTCCTGTGTGTGTGTGGTTGTGTCTGTGTTTGTGTGGGTGCAGGTCTGTAGTAATTACAAAACATGAGAGGAATCCCGCAGAAATGGATCACAACCTTTCAGCCTAAGTGAATGATAATCAAAGACTTTGAGAAGTGAGATTGAATGTTCCCCTGTTAACCCGGAGATCACTTGCCAAGCCATTACTTCACCTTACCTCTGTTCACAGCTTAGAGAGAAACAGGTAGACAGGCAATGTGAGAACAAGAGCGAACCGGAAAGAACCAGGTGAAAGAGACAAGGTTGCCACGGTATCAGAATGACAGATCCCTAAAGGGACTCCCTCCATAACTCCTCCTGTGCAGCACCCTAAAGAGATTCCCTCCATAACTCCTCCGGGGCAGCACCCTAAAGGGACTCCCTCCATAACTCCTCCGGGGCAGCCTCAGGCTGGGGGTCTTGATGACTGGAGGCCCCCGGGAGGTTGGGACTGAAGGTTCCCTTCTGTACACCACACTGAGCCGGCTGTCTGCAGCACCGACTCTCCTCCTTCTGGCCTGTGAAGATCATTACTCCCCTGTTAAGTGAAAACCACCCAGTGATGGTGGAGGAGGCGGCGGTCGTGGATTACATTGTGGGACTCATGTTACAGAGTTCTGGTCAAGTCAGAGGCCTTTCTGCAATTTCTGCAGCCTCTTACGTGTATCCCTCATTTGCCCTACACAAATGGCTTTGCCCCAATACACCTCATCACTTTCCTTGCCTCCTTTCCTACCCAACAGCTGATCTGACAGGACATGTGGATCTCTAGCCTCTTAGTTCACCTATTGGGGGTGCAGAAGTAAAGGAGGTAAGGAAATGTACACGTTAGTATTCAGAAGTATATGAATGTCAAGTGAGGGAGGAGATGGTTGACAAGAAGAATCCTGTGGTCTTCACCTGTACCCCAGAAATAAATCACAGTTCCATTTGAGGTCCCTCAAGAAACTGTTTTTAGTTGACATTCTTGCTCTTTGTCCTTTTTCCATATTTTTAAACTATTGCTAAATGGACTATTAAACAATGAATAAACTATATGATTAAATTGTTATTATTATTGAAGTATGAGGTTCATAGGTGGATGCTGCTGATTCTCTTTTTTGAGGGGGGGGGGGTGATAAATCCATCCACCCCATAGACACCACCATAAAACCACCCCATAGACACCACCATAAAAGCTACCGACAAACCTTTTGGAATATATTATTATTTGGAGAAAAAACTCGTCCATCTGGCATTATGAATTGTTTGTTCTTAAAGTGTTGTGCGCTTCTGGACGTTCATAGGCACTGTGTTTGTGGTGTTGCATGACGTCCACCAACTGAGGGCCATCTGAGCATTATTTTATAAAACAGTAGGTTTAATATTCAAAAAGTTTAAAGCCATTTCTTCCAATCTCCAGATGTTACATTATAAAGTATAATAAAGTTAAATGTCACAGGGTTGACCGTAACAGGGTTGACAAAGTTATCTTACTTTTTCTAATAAATTAAGTTTGTTGTGTGCAAAAGGAAGGCACTACAGAATGCAAGCAACACATTTTATCAATGTATTTTATTAATATTGTACTCATAAGTTGTAATACATTCAAAAGCAGAAACTATGCAAAGAATATATATATATATATATATATACAGTTGTGGTCAAAAGTGTACATACACTTGTAAAGAACATGCACAGTTGTCGAGTTATTTGGCCACAATTACCAGAAATATGTTTGGAGGAGAGGCCTTTAACCCCCCAAAAAACATACCTACTGTCAAATTCCAATATTGTTTTTTGTGACAGAAAAGAAGATTTATAATAGAGAGTTAATTATTGGAAACTCATCCTGCCATGACATACATGTTCTTAACAAGTGTATGTAAATCTTTGACCACAACTGGATATATACAATTATTTTGTGTTAGGACTACTCAAAAATGTAGGATTTTCTTTTCCATTACGGAAATCCATATTTTTTTAGAATCCATTTTCACGAAGCATAACTAAAGACCATTTCATTGTAATCTCTAAAACTTTTCAATGTTTTTCGGGGAAACCTAAATACAGTAGGTCATAAAACTCCATGCCAAATAAAGATAAATGATCAATTGTGAATCCATTAAAAACATTCAAACTGTTAACTTACTACAATCGCTAATTATGGTGAAAAGAGGGCCAATGGCCTTAGAGATTTAAATAAGAGAGTAAACTAACAGGCAAACAAAATGTGGAGGAGAGGACGCACTCCTATGCATGGTCAGGCTGTTTTTCTAGCAACTGTCAGGGAACACAAACTGCATGGTCTGGTACGTGTCCTGCAGTACCTGCGTTATACACAGGGGAGTGCAACAGGGACAGTATGAATTCTCCACCACGGCTCTTACAATGGCTGGTCTTTATATATCTATACATACATTACAATTAATAAGTTTATAACGAAATTCCACTACCAAGAAAACAAAGTAGTAAAAAATAGGTCTAAGAAGGATAAACTGGGTTAAATCAAAATAATAGCCACGTTTTAGTAAATTAACATAGCAACCGAAGTACAAGATAGTGTATGGTCAAACACAATGGCGTAGTCGAGTCTGGAAAGGGGAGTATACTCTGAATTTACGGGACGACCACCTCGCGCCTTGTTCCGCTCGCCACGAACTCAAGCGAGAGGCGAATTTCCTCTGTCGACATTCAGTATTGCAACTGTAACGTGCGTGACAGCATTATCAAACGTTTTAAATTCGGAACATGATAAATGTTTGCAATATGTATTCAGGGCGTTGACTATTAAACGTCGTGTGGGGTCAAGTTCTCCTCTTGATTATCTGGTGAGTCACCAGTTTTATATTGTTGCAAAAGTGTTAGTCACTTCCTATTGCTTTCCAACAAGTCAACGATAATCATTGTTCCTGGAACCAGTAAACAATTCAATACAAAAAAGAAGTAGAGTAAATCAGGCCACACAAAGCTCATTTGAGTAGTTTCTTCCACTCAAATGAACCTTGAATAACAATTTGAATATGAACCTCTTCTACACGTATGCATGTTTGTTTTTTAAATATCTCTGTTTTAAAATGATAAATAATTGTGGCCCCAATAACCTAAAATTATATTTAATAATAATTTGTATTCCACTTTGAGCTACTCACCTACCAGCCCAAACTCTTTTTCTAGATGCAAACATATCTTTGACACACTTGACTTCTTGAAAGTACACACCTCTGTGTACCCACCAGATCCACAGGTCTGCATGCAAGTTATGACTGAACCATATAGGAGTTTCAGGGTGAAATACTTGAAACATTTTGCCAATGGACTGCTGCGAACATAGCATCCCCGACCTACACTGAGTATGGATCTCTGCTTTCTAGGCATCTAACCAAACAGACATAAAACCGACCCATAACATCTTAAACAACATCAGTTGTGTCAAGCTAAAGCTAGCAGTAATAAGTTCTTCATATTTACTAGAAAAGCATGAGATTACCCACTCAGTACAATGAAGTGCAGAAAACAGAATGTCAAGGAATGTATCATAAATAATGTAGTAAATAAAGACAAAAATACTAAAGTAAAAAAGATGAGCTGATAAGCATGATTTTAAATTTGTTGGTTTTAATGACCATCAAAAGGTACACAATCTGTACATTAAATCTACACTTCTATTAACAGTAAATGTCCACATATCCTCTTCTGAAAATTTTTATAAACAAAATATTTCTCAGTTTTCACACATCTCTAAAATTCATGTTGCTCTAGTTTGACAAGGAGGTAACTTAAAAAAGGACTAAAGGAAAACTTGAGTTAAGTGACGTCTAACCCTAACCCTAGATCTTTTCTGTCACTGTGTTTATATAATCCAATCATTGTCGATCTCTGGGTCTTTTTTCTCCATCTTATTGTAGACGATCTCTTCCCTTACATGATTCTGGTTTCCCACTGCCACCGCTGCGTAGGTGACATCCACTGCTGGCTGGACTTCTACATGTTTCTGGTGATCTCTAGGTGGGTTGGTGGCTGTGTTCTCGGCTTTCCTGAAGCTGGTAATGTCAGAATAAACAAGGTCCTGAAAAAAGGAAGATTTCAAATTGCATTATGTTTACAAATATAATGGGATTAGATTCAAACCCGGAATGACAGACAGGTTTCTATTTGTTTTCTTTTCTTCCTTCACAAGCAGAAGCAAAACGTTTTTAGATGCAAAAGAACGTACCACTTCTCTTTTTGTCCTTGTCCTGTCTGCATTGACGACCAGGCCCCTTGCATCTGAAAAACAACGACCAAACCGAACTCCTGGTCAGGCTAACAGAGCAAAAGTGGAACTTAAATTGAGTGCTTTGCCAAGTTTATACTCACCAACTCTCGAGTTGAATAAAGCCTCATGCCTAGAGAGAGAAAATGACAGAAAAATATTCCCTGGTATATAATTGCACATTTAGTTTGCCTTTAGGCCTAGTTTATAGGAGCAACATTTCTCCTTGTGGAGGCTAGGTCAATTCTAGCAATAACAGCTTGCATTCAAACCATCTGTCTAAAATCCCAAGCTTTTTACTTGCGGTTATGAAGGGCACTATATATACTTACACTACTTTACGCAAAAGTATGCAATGAATTGCAACCCTGTTTCTAAAAATTTTGGATGCTGTGTAAATGTTAAAAACAAAATCTAAGAAAATATTATCAAGACAACATATCAAATGTTGAAACTGAGAAATGTTGTTGTCTCTTGGAAAATATATTGTGCCTTTGAATTTGATGACAGAAACATATGAAAACAGATGGGACTGAGGCACAAAAATACAGGTAACATGGTGGAATATCAGACAACTAATTAGGTCAATTGGTAACAGATCTCATCGTCTACGGTCCCCAATATCATTAGGGGGTCATATCATCGGAGAATCTGGAGTAATCTCTGTAGGCATGGGACAAGGGCAAGAATTGATATAGGATGGCCGTGATCTTTGGGCCGTCAGGCAGCAATGCGATAAAAAAAGGGGCACAATTCTGTAGTGGAAATCTCTGCGTCCTCCGGGCTTAAGAGGAGAGGGACCGTCTGGCTTGTTAACAGCGAACAGTGCAAAGTCCAGCGTCTGTGATGGTATGGGGGGGCATTAGTGCACATGGAATTACACATCTGTCAAGGCACTATTAATGCTGAACAATACATAAAGTTATGGAACAACACATGCTGCCAACCAGACAACGTCTTTTTCAGGGAAGGTCTTGCTTATTTCAGTAAGACAACGCCTAACCAAAGTCTGCATGTAAAACAACAGCATGGCTCTGTGGTAATAGAGTCCGGGTGCTATATCGGCCTGCCTGCAGTCCAGACCTATCCTCTGTTGAAAACATCTGGTGCATTGGGAAATGACAAGTACAGCAAAGGAGATCCTGAACTGTTGAGCAGCTGCAATCTTGCATGAAGCAACTCTCCAATTTTAAAACTAAAACAATTGGTCTTCTCAGTTCCAAAATGAGCATGTATTTTTTTCTTCTCAGTTTCAACATTTGATATGTTGTCTTTGTATGATTTTCAAATAAATATAGGAATTAAATTATTTGCACATCATTTTATGCCACGTCCCAGCCTTTTTGGAAACATGGTTGTTTTTGTTTTCGAAAGGTAAGTAAGTTGTATGCCCATTAGAACAACATAAAATTGTGTGTTGACATCATTCATTTTCTAAATGATTATTGTAGCTGGAAATGGCAGATGTTTTATGGAACTGGAATGGAATCTACAGAGGTGCACAGAGGCCCATTATCTCCAACCATCAGTCCTGTGTTCCAATGGCACATTGTGTTTGCTAATCCAAATGTATCATTTTAAAAGGGATAATTTACCCAAAACAATATGTTGTTCTGACCAGCGTCATAAGAGGATGCTATTTGGCCCCAGTGGATCATATGCCACGGAGAAAATGACTACCAGCATCGATTCCTCCCAAACCACTACTGGATGGCTGACAACAGACATGGCTGCCTCTCAATAAAAGCAGTTTGTCATTTTGATTTGTTTTTCATCCCCTCTCGTGTCTCTAGCCTATGTTAAAAACACACACATATATATATAATCAGTTTGTGGTACATGCAGTGTACAGACCTCTTCCTGAAAATGACGAGATAAACTACTACAGTCAAGGTGACCATTAACAGAAGGACCGCAGTTACAATTCCAATCACCACACCAGAAGACATTGGATGAGGGTGATCTGTGAAACGAAACATTATCATCTCTTTGATGTCTGACTTGGAAAATGACAGGAAAGCCCTTATTAAACATCAAACATTATTTCAATATATTTGCCTTCTATCAACAGAAGATCTTCTGCCTTTCTTTCCAGAGTTTCAGACTTACCCTGCACAGTTAAGACGATGTTTCCTTCAAAAGTGCCACTGGGAAAGGATGTCAATTGACAGGTGTATGTCCCAGTATCATTCATCTTCACATCTTTTATAGTAAGGGACGCATCCATGGCAGAAACAGACAACTCCAACCTTCCTTTTAGAGGTGTCTCAACAACGTGAATCCCATCTGTAGGGTTATATACTAATAACTTAACCTGTTCTGGTTTACACAAAACCCACTGGATCTGAGTGAGATTGCCTTGGAGCAATTTACAACCCAGTTTGACATCATCACTCAGGTACCCCACCACTTGTTGGTCAAAACTGATGAAATCTGCTGGAAAGGGAGAGAATTTCAATAGAATAATGTGAGAAACATTACTAACACACGTACATATACATTCGCTTCACAAATTAACTGGTATGATTTGGATCATTGTCAGTTCCTTAATTTCTAAATGTTTTCTTCTTTCTTTAGTTCCTTTTTTTCATTCTTTGTCTCATCTGTCTGTATAATAGTTTGCAGAAAATAGATTGTGACACTTCAGCCTTCTCTGGAGGTTGTTAGTGTCATGTCCCGGCTGGGGGCCCCTGGCCATATCTGTGCCTCGGGGATCGCAGTCAGGGCATGGCACATGGAGGTGCCTCTAGGCATCTCTATGCCACTGTTGTGGCGTGGGGGTGCCTCTAGGCACCTCTATGCCACTGTTGTGGGCTCCTCAATCAGAGACAGCTGTTGCCAGTTGCCTCTGATTGAGGAGCCTACTTAAGTTAGGTTTTAGCCACCCTTGGTGTGATTTATTGTTTGTGCACTTTACAACGGTCACGGTCCTGGCTTGTTTATTGTCATTGTTCTGTGGATGCTCTATGTGGTTTATCTGTAAGTGTTCACATTGTCTTTGTGGTTTACTTAGATATACGTTTTTTGCTGTATAATCCAGCACCTTTACTTTTTGTGTCTAGTTTGTGTTGTTTGTCTTGTGTAGAATTAAATTCACCTTTTCTTTACATTGTCTGCGATTGGTTCCACTCATACCCGAGACTGTGATAGTTTGTGATTTCAGTGACACTATTGTTTTGGAAAGCTCTGGTAATTTCTCTGCCATCAACTGCATATTTTTCCCTTTGACATTACTGTATGTTCCTTGTCTGAGTCCGGTACCTTTGTTATGTTTCTTGTGTATTATTGGCTTTGACTACTAACCTGACCACAACTCTGATTTGTGCCTTGCTCTTGTGTTCTTTTGCCTTTTTGACATCCGATTTTGCCTTTGGTCCTCAGCTCAATTAATAACACATTCTACCTAAGGAACCATTCTCCTGCCTCCCCCTTGTTGTATTCTGACAGTCTATGCCCAAATTTGGTGCCGTGGTTTTACCACCCCGTTTCCCCAACAAGTTGAGAAAAATGTAAAAAAAACAGAATAAAAGGATAATTTAAACCCAATAGTCAACTGTCAATAGTACAAAGACAACATATCACTTGTTGATACAGACATTTTTTATTGTTGTCTTGGAAAATACATTATACTTTGAATTTGATGCCAGCAACATATTCAAAAAAAAAACTTGGGAACGAGGCAACAAAAGTATAAAAGATGTGTAACCATACATTAACAGCATTCTGAAATGCACCAGCGCTTTCTCTGGGTCCAGGCTCATTTCTGGTGGAAACAATGTTATTCAGCTTGCTATAATATTTTAACTGGTGGAAACATAATGTTATTCAGCTTGCTATAATGTTTTAACTGGTGGAAACATAATGTTATTCAGCTTGCTATAATGTTTTAACGGGTGGAAACAATGTTATTCAGCTTGCTGTAATGTTTTAACGGGTGAAAACATAATGTTATTCAGCTTGCTGTAATGTTTTAACTGGTGGAAACATAATGTTATTCAGCTTGCTGTAAGACATTCTTGTAGGCCCCTTTGATTGGCTGCCTGGAGTACTGCACATATATTTTAACAGCATGGCTCTGTGGTTAAATAATATGGGTGCTAAACTGGCCTGCAGTCTAGAGCTTTCCTTCATTAGATACATTTAGCACATTATGCAGCCGGAAATGTGACAAAGGAGATCCCTTACAGTTGAAATCCTCAATCAAGCAAGAACGAGAAGACATTTCACTTTCAATACTACCGCAAATAATCTCCTCAGTTCCCAAACGCGTACAGATTAATGTAAAAAGAAGAGGTGATGCAACACAGTGGTAAACATGCCCCTGTCCCAACGTTTTTGGAAACAGGGTTGTAATTGAGTCCCTATTTTCATTAAGTATCCAAATCGCTTCCTAATCTTTCTTAGACAGCTCCCTATTCTTCGTGTTGGACCAAACGTAGACTCGAAAGACAAAACCAAATGCTGCACATTCACAGCTGACGTGTGAAATATCAATGCCACAGAAAATACCTAATCAATTAGAAAATGTGTGACCCGAATTTCCCAATACTTGTATATTAATCATTTCTAACAGGTTTACTCTGTTCTTTCAAAAGGAAACATCTGAAAATAAGTCATACCTGATAAAAGGGCAGTGGTAATGAATGCCAGCTGGATTACTGTAGACAGGAGACATATTTCCATTGTAATAATGCCACAGAAATGATGAAAAATGTTGGCCTTACAAGTAGGTTACAGAATTGTAATAAAACTCTCTAAACTTGTTTTTAGAACAACAAACAAACAATTTCTGCCTGTGACTGATCAGGAACTAGAGTCTGTCGTTTTAATCCATCTGCCACAGACAGAAGTGAAAATTGAGGAAGCATATTTACATAATGTAACACTGAGCCGTCTCACACTGACCACACGTGACAGATGTGAAAGGTCTGGAGACACTGTGGTGATCATAACATACTGACCCTAACATCCTCCAGCATGACCAGTGGCGGTGGGGAGGCATATTTCTGGAGGGTTTGCCAACGGCACCCTGACTGCTGTTAGGTACCGGAATAAAATCATCAGACACATCGTCAGACCTTATGCTGGTGCAGTGGGCCCTGGGTTCCTCTTGGTACAGGACAAAGCCCGGCCTCATGTGGCAGGTATGTGTAGGCATCGAAGGCATTGATGTCATTGATTGGCTCTCACGTTCCCCAGACTTGAATGAAAGAAGCACCACAGACTGTCAGTAGCTCACTGATGCCCTGGTTATGTCAGGGAGGAGATCCCCCAGGACATCACCCGCTCTCACACATTGTTGGGAGTGGATACAGGCACGTGGAGAACATACACACTACTGAGTCCTAGGCCCAATCCCAATGTCTCCCCTAATCCCTGAACCCTCACAGACATGATTGTCGTCACCTGGTAAGAGATTGAGGCTGCAAGGGCTCAACATGCTATGAACAGGAATGGTACAGGACTATAGTAATGTTGTTGGATCAAATCTAATGAAAGCATATTTAGAATTCATCATCACAGGTCAAACTGCACACAATTCTGACTATATGAACCGCCAGTGAGCGTTGAGTTCATACTCAATATATTTTTCTAACCATGTTGACGTTGAGGTTGGTTGCTCCTTCTATGCTTGTTAGTTACCCGTTCTTCTTCCCTTATGAGGCAGGTTTGCCGGGATTTTTCCCCTTCTTCCCCTTGTAACCACTGTGTTTCATGTCACAATGCAGTGATCTGTGGGCAATTCCCTCAGACACAGTCTGCATAAATGTGGACATGAAAAGGATGCTGCGAGAGCCCTGGAGCACAGGACAGTCTGACCGTGGGACAGCACCAAGCACTCTGCCCTCACAGATGGAAATGCAGATTGGGCCATATTATGAGTTGGATCAGGCTGTGATTTCAACTGATTATGTGAGTTTAAATCCAGCCCTCAAGCAGTTGGTGATTTTGGTTTCCATTGACATTTTGATCTCAAAGAATTCCGCAATGTACAGAAAGGATTTTGATCTTTAACCGTTAAAAGTCTAAGGCCTTTTTGGGATTTAAAATCTGCCTGGATTCTGAAAAACCTTAACTAGAACAAGGATGAATAGGTACCATTGTTTGAGAAGCTTCCATGAGTATATTTGTGAAATTGTGTGAATAAATATAAAAACGTATGTTGACATGAAGTTGTTTTTATTGAATAGCACATAGTATACTACAACAGTATACTACAAATAGGCTGCTTTACATCACATTTGAATTTTCCCAAGGGTTCAGAACAACTATAAGTTGTTTATTGTATGAAAATATAACATAATAAACATAAAATCATATTTTCTGAATAAAAATCTCAAAAAATCTCTTGCTTCGTTATCAGTGTGGTGGAACACAATAGACACAAATCCAAGATTAGATTTGATTCTGGGCCTAAATGTACCAACTCTGAAGAAATGTTTCATTCCTTTGATGAAATCTTGAAACACTGTTTTTGTGGTTGAGATTCGGAAGGCTTTACAATCATTCTTTGCAGCAGACTGGCTTCTAACATTTAACCAGTCCGGAGATATGAATAGAAATGTAACAGGTGCCCTTTTTGACTGAATTCTGGGTCCTCTAAGGGTTAATATATGTCTTTCGATAACAATGTGTGATATAAGGGTCCCTTTCATTTTCAGAGCAGTGTATAATAGAAGAACCATATGTTCCACTTACACAATGTGCATTGAGAAGTGCCCATTGTATAAGAATCCCAATATGCTCTTTCTATAAGAAATAGCATGCTGACAATATACAATTTGCACACAGGACATAGCTATTACAAAATACTGCAGCCATGTCGTAAGCAACTACTTGTATATACTGTCATGACATTTAAAAAAATATTCTCTAGTTCGGCGAATATGCTTGTAGTTTAGTATGAATAAACAGACCAATATCTTAAAATAATCTTTCTCTCAAAAATATATGTTGGCAATTATCAACTTAAATTGTGCAATGGTATGCAAATTGAACACATGGTGGAGCTGTAATATGCCTCAAACGTTTACCACACCCACACCCTGTGCAAGCATTTTCATTAGTGGTCCGATGCTCACCAGCAGTCCGGGGCCCCCTGGCAGTCGGGGGCCCAAAGCAACCGCTTATGTTGCTTATGCCTAAGGCCGGCCCTGCCAGTAGGGTTTCCAATCTCTCCGAGAGATCAATAGTGTCAAAGGCAGCACTAAGATCCAGAAGCAGCAGGACGGATGCAGAACCTTTGTCTGAGAACATTTGAAGGTAATTTATCACCTTCACATGAGCAGTCTCAGTGCTATGATGGGGGCTGAGACCAGACTGGAGCATTTTGCAAATGTAAAAAACATTTTCATTTTGGGAGATTTTGATTAAGAGTTTTGAGAGGAACGTAAGGTTCGATACTGGCCTATAAATGTTTAATATATCTGGATCCACATTAGTTTAATTTTTTTTCTTTCGTTAAGTGAATGTTAAGTGATGTCCTATAGATCTTTTCTGTCACAGTGTTTACAGTGAAGGAAAAAAATATTTGATCCTTGCTGATTTTGTTTGCCTGATGACAAAAAAATTATCAGTCTATCGTTTTAATGGTAGGTTTATTTGAACAGTGTGAGTCAGAATAACAACAAATAAATCCAGAAATACGCATTACAAATAAGTTATGCAGTGATTAGCACTTTACTCAGTAAAATAATTATTTGATCCCCTATCAATCGGCAAGATTTCTGGCTCCCAGTTGTCTTTAAAACAGGTAACAAGCTGAGATTAGGAGCACAAAGAGAGTGCTCCTATTCTCTGTTTGGTACCTGTATAAAAGAGACCACAGAAGCAATCAATCAATCAGGTCACAAACTCACCACCATGGCCAAGAAGACCAAAGAGCTGTCCAAGGATGTCAGGGACAAGACTGTAGATCTACACAAGGCTGGAATGGGCTGCAAGACCATCGCCAAGCAACTTGGTGAGAAGTTTACAACAGCTGGTGCGATTATTCGCAAATGGAACAAAATAACTATCTCCCTTGGTCTGGAGCTCCATGCAAGATCTCACCTCGTGGAGTTTCAATGATCATGAGAACGGTGAGGAATCAGCCTAGAACGACACAGGAGGATATCATCAATGATCTAAAGGCAGCTGGGACCATAGTCACCAAGAAAACAATTGTTAACACACCACGCCATGAGGGACTGAAATCCTGCAGCGCCCGCAAGGTCCCCCTGCTCAAAAAAGCACATGCACAATGAACATCTGAATGATTCAGAGGAGAACTGAGTGAAAGTGTTGTGGTTAAATAAGATCAAAATCAAGTTGTTGGCATCAACTCAACTTGTCATGTTTGGAGGAGGAGGAATGCTGCTTATAACCCTAAGAACACCATTCCACCGTCAAACACAGAGGTGGAAACATTATGCTTTGTGGGTGTTTTTCTGCTAAGGGCACAGGACAACTTTACTGCATCAAAGGGACAATGGATAGGGCCATGTACCTTTAAATATTGGGTGAGAACCTCCTTCCCTCAGCCAGGGCATTGGAAATGGGTCATGGATGGGTATTCCAGCATGACAATGACCCAAAACACACAGCCAAGGGGACAAAGGAGTGGCTCAAGAAGAAGCACATTAAGGTCCTGGTGTGGCCTAGCCAGTCTCCGGATCTTAATCCCATAGAAAATCTGCTGAGGGAGCTAAAGGTTTGAGTTGCCAAACATCAACCTCAAAACCTTAATGAATTGGAGAGGATCTGCAAAAAGGAGTGGGACAAAATCCCTCCTGAGATGTGTGCAAACCTGGTGGTCAACTACAAGAAACGTCTGACCTCTGTGATTGACAAGGGTTTTGCCACCAAGTACTAAGTCATGTTTTACAAAGGGGTCAAATATTTATTTTACTGAGTAAAATGCAAATCAGTTTATAACTTATTTGAAAAATAGTTTTAGTCTCTCATGTTCAAATAAACCTACCATTACAAATTAAAATGGATAATTTATTTGTCAGTGGGCAAACTGACAAATAAAAAAAAATTAAAAAATCACTGTATATAATCCAATCATTGTTGATCTCTTCGTCTTTTTTCTCCATCTTATTGTAAACTATATCTTCCCTTATATGATTCTGGTTTTCCAATGCCACCGCTGCGTAGATGACATCCACAGCTGGCTGGACTTCTACATATTTCTGGTCTCTGATCTCTAGGTGGGTTGATGGCTGTGTTCTTGGCCATCCTAAAGCTGGCAATGTTAGAAAAAACAAGGTTTAGAAAAAAGGAAGATTTAGAATTTCCGTATGTTTACAACTGTAATGGGATTTGCTGAAATCTAGGATTCAAACCCATAATGGCAGACTAATAGGTTCCTATTAGTTCTTTAAGTTCTCCAACATGTAGACACAAGCGGAAGCAAAACAACCTCAGATGCAAAAGAACGTACCACTTCTCTTTTTGTCCTTTTTTTTACCACCAGGCCCCTTGCATCTGAAAAACAACCATTAAACCGAACTCCTGGTCAGGCTAACAGAGCAAAAGTGGAACTTAAATTGAGTGCTTTGCCAAGTTTATACTCACTAATCCTCGTTGAATAAAGCCTCCTGTCTAGATTGAGAAAATGACAGAAATATATTCACTGGTATAGAATTGCACATGTAGTTCCTTTTTAGGCCTAGTATGGATGACATTAAATAATATAAATAATATATTGCCTCCACTACAGTATCATTCAAACATATCCTACAGATCCTCCACTTTTCCTGCATTATTTAAACATATCCTACAGCAATAACAAAATAACAAATCAACCAAAGAAAGATGTTCTAAACAACTTACTATTTAGTTTATACTGTGTTGTGTAGTAGGCTATCACTTAAGTGTGTGTGGTGATTTTGCTAACTTTTTGAAAGGCACAATATATTTACCCTACTTTAGGCAAAAGTATGCAGTTAAAGCTTACTCAGTATGCTCCGAAACGCTTATTGAGTGTTGTTAATGATGTGATACAACACAGTGGTAAAGATGCCCCTGTCCCAACTTTTTTGAAATGTGCTGCTTGAATCAAATTCAAAACGGGCATGTACTTTTCCTAAAACAACACATTTTCTCAGTTTTAACATTTTGGGCTAAATTGATTGGCATATTATTGCATTGTTTATGCATTTTATGCAGCATTCAAGCATTCAAACGTTTGTAGGTGGTAGAAATGTCTTTGATGGAAAAATATTATTTTGTTATGTTACAGCTGTATCCAAAATTCATTCAATTAATTTATTCCTCAAAAATGTTTTTTGGTGGAAATCTATTAAAATAAAATCACATGTACATAAGTACTCGCAGGCTTTGCCATGACACTCAAAAATTAAGCTCAGATGCATCCTGTTTCCACTGAGCATCCTTGAGATGTTTCTTAATCTTGATTGGAGTCTACCTGTGGTAAATTCAGTTTATTGGACATAATTTGGATAGGCAAACACCTGTCTATATAAGGTGCATGACAAGTGCATTTCAGGGTACAAACCATGCCATGAAGTCCAAGGAATTGACATCCTTGACAAACCTGCTCCAGAGCACTATGGACCTCAGACTGGGGTGAAGGTTTATCTTCCAACAGGACAGTGACCCTAAGCACACAGCCAAGATAAAGGATTGGCTTTGACAATGACAACTCTGTGAATGTCCTTGAGTGGCCCAGTCAGAGCCCAGACTTGAACCCGATCAAACACCTCTGGAGAGATCTGAAAATGGTTGTGCACCGACGCTCCCCATCCAACCTGATGGAGCTTGAGGGGTCCTGCAAAGAAGAATGGGAGAACTGCCCAAAAGGTGTGCCAAACTTGTACCATCAAACTCAAACATATTTGAGGCTGTAATTGCTGCCAAAGGTGCTTCAACAAAGTATTGAGCAAAGGCTGTGAATATGAATGTACATGTTTATATTAGCATTCTTAATTTTTGCAAATCTATTAGAAATGTATATATATATATATATATATTTATAGAGTATTGTGTGAAGTATTTTGAGGGAAAAATTTAATCAATTTTGAAATAAGGCTGTAACATAACAAAATGTGGAAAAAGTAAAGGGCTGCAAATACTATCTGGATGCACTGTATATATTAAATGAATTTGTGGTACATGCAGTGTACAGACCTCTTTCTGACAATGACTAGATAAGCTACTGCAGTCAGGGTGACCATTATCAGAAGGACCGCAGTTACAATCCTAATCACACCAGAAGGTATTAGATGAGGGTGATCTGTGAAACAAAACATTATCATCTCTTTCATCCCTGACTTGAACAATAAATTACACAAAACCCCTAATCAAACATTATTTCAATATATTTGCCTTCTATCAACAGAAGATCTTCTGCCTTTCTTTCCAGAGTTTCAGACTTACCCTGCACAGTTAAGACGATGTTTCCTTCAAAAGTGCCACTGGGAAAGGATGTCAATTGACAGGTGTATGTCCCAGTATCATTCATCTTCACAACTTTTATAGTAAGGGATGCATCCATGGCAGAAACAGACAACTCCAACCTTCCTTTTAGAGGTGTCTCAACAACGTGAATCCCATTTGTAGGGTTATATACTAATAACTTAACCTGTTCTGGTTTACACAAAAACCACTGGATCTGAGCGAGATTGCCTTGGAGCAATTTACAACCCAGTTTGACATCATCACCCAGGTACCCCACCACTTGTTGGTCAAAACTGATGAAATCTGCTGGAAAGGGAGATAATTTCAAAAGAATACAGTGAGATACAGAGAGTGAAAGAAACAGAGGTATTACTAACAGAAACAGATGTATTGCTAACAGAACATAGGTATTACTAACACACGTACACACATTTTCTTCACAAATTAATTGATATGATTTGGGTAATTGCCAGTTTTTTTTCTTCTAAATGTTTTCTTCTTTTTTTCAGTTCCCGTTATTATTATTTGTCTTATCTGTCCGTAAAATAGTTTGCAGACAATCGATTGTGACACTTCAGCATTCTCTGGAGGTTGATGGTGATTTCCAAGACACATTTTTTAGGAAAGCTCTTTTGTACTTTTACCTTTTTGATATTCTGTTTTTATCCTCTGTCTCTCTGACATCCGAGTTAGCCTTTGGTCCTCTGGTCAATTAATAACACATTCTACCTAAGAATCATTCTGCTGCCTCCCCTTGTTGTATTCTGGTGCCATGATTCTACCACCCCGTTTCCACAACAAGTTGGGATAGAAAACGTAAATAAAAAGAGAATGCAATGATAATTTAAACCCTATTATCACTTTGATGCCAGCAACATACTTTAAAAAAGCTGGGACAGGGGCAACACAAGACTGTAAAAGATGTGTAACCATACAGTAACAACATCCAGAAACACGCTAGCGCCTTCTCTGGGCCTCAGATAATTTTTGGTGGACTGAGTCATAATCATCATAATATAATTTTATTAAGCTTGCTATAATGTTTTTAACTGTAAGATAACATTCTTGTGGGCCCCTCTGATTGGCTGCCTGGGGTACTGCACATATATTTTAACAGCATGGGTCTGTAGTAGAATAATATGGGTGCTAAACTGGCCTGCAGTCTAGAGCTTTCATTCATTGAAAACATCTGAAATCCTATATCAAGCAAAAACGGGAAGACATTTAACTTTTAATACTATAGCAATTAATCTCCTCAGTTCCCAAACGCGTACAGAATAATGTTAAAAGAAGAGGTGATGCAACACAGTGGTAAACATGCCGCCTTCCCAACGGGGAAACAGGGTTGTAGTTGAGTCCCTATTTTCATTATGTATCCAAATTGCTTCCTAATCTTTCTTGGACAGCTCCCTAGTCTTCATGTTGTATTAAGCCATCTTAATCACCAAATGTAGACTCCGAAGACAAAACCAAAGGCTTGAGACAACACATTCACATCTGATTCATGTGTGAAAAACCAATGCAACAGAAAATACCCGATCAATTAGAAACTGTGTGACCCAATACTTGTACATGCATAATTTTTAACAGTTTTACTCTGTTGTTTTAAAAGGAAACATCTGAAAATAACATTCAAGTCATACCTGAAGAAAGGGCAGTGGTAATAAATGCCAGCTGGATAACTAAAGACAGGAGATGTATTTCCATTGTAATAATGCCACAGAAATTAATAAATGTTTGGCCTTACAAGTAGGTTACAGAATTGTAATTAAACTCTCTAAACTTGTTTTAAGAAAAAACATCTGATCAGGAACTAGAGTCTGTCTTTTTATCCGTCTGCCACAGACAGAAGTGAAAAATGAGGAAGCATATTTACATAATGTAACACTGAGCAGGCTCACACTGACCACACGTGACAGATGTGAAAGGTCTGGAGACCCCGTGGTGATCATAACCTACTGACTGTAACATCCTCCAGCATGACCAGTGGCGGTGGGGAGGCATATTTCTGGAGGGTTTGCCAACGGCACCCTGACTGCTGTTAGGTACCGGAATAAAATCATCAGACACATCGTCAGACCTTATGCTGGTGCAGTGGGCCCTGGGTTCCTCTTGGTACAGGACAAAGCCCGGCCTCATGTGGCAGGTATGTGTAGGCAGTTCCTGGTGAGGAAGGCATTGATGTCATTGATTGGCTCTCATGAATCAAAGAAGCACCACAGTCAGTAGCTCACTCAATAGATCCCCCAGGACACCATCCACCATCTCATCTGGAGCATGCCCACACATTGTTGGGAGTGGATGCACACACTACTGAGTCCTAGGCCCAATCCCAATGTCTCCGCTAATCCCAGAACCCTCACAGACATGATTGTTGAGTGCAAGAGGCTGCAAGGGCTCAACATGCTATGAACTGGACTGGTACAGGACTAAAATCCTAATATGCTTTTCCTATCAGAAATAGCATGCTGACCAAATACAATTTGCACACAGGACATTAGCCATTACTGCAGCCATGCCACATGCAACTACTTGTATTTACTGTAATTACATTTGAAACTATTTTTTTAGTTTCTGTAGTTCAGTAGATATGCTTGTAGTTTAGTGTAAATGACCAACAGACCAATATCTTGAAATAATCCCTATCTCAAAAAATATATGTCGGCAATTAACAAATTCAATTGTGCATTGGTATGCAATTTGGACACATGGTGGAGCAGTAATGAGCCTCCAACGTTTACCACACCCACGCCCTGAGCAAGCATTTTCCAATCAATCATGCCGGGTTAATGTTGACCCAAACAACTTAGTAAGCGCACGCCACTCAGTCCGCTTGACATAGCGACTGACAAAGGTAGAGAAGTCCGTGTCCTCATGAGGAAACTATTTTGCCATTGGGACCCATTAGCTCCGCATTGATGATTTTTGTAATTCATCAATGCATATCCGAGAACAGTATGAATTAAAACAAGCAGGTATTAACCAATTCAAATCTATCAATCTATTAACAAAGCCCTTTCGACATCAGAAAGTGTGTGTGTGTTTTTTTACATGCATATTAATCCGACACAGCTGATAATTGTATGCAAATTGGCCTCATGGTGGTGCTGTCAGAGGCCTCCTCAGTGGCCCAATGTGCAGACTCACCGCGCCCACGCGTGGGTCATAGAGCCATGAAACTGGTTCCATATGTCCATCTTCTCATATGGAACATTGTGGTAGGAATGGGACTCATAATTTCCCCCATATTGGATTTTGTGAAAAACAATACTCCTATAGCACCAAATTTCCAATCTTCACATCCTTTATACTTGGCCTCTATAGCATAAGGTCTGCAAAAGATGTTTAAGGCGAGCATGTGTGTGAAGAAATGAGGTCACCATCGACCAATAAACCATCAAGCGGGTGTGATTTTGTACATTAATATTAGCATATTATTGATAAACAGTTATTTTATATGAATCCAACTGGTTATACATGTTCAGAACCTTGACCACAAGGGTGCGATGTTGAACCAGAAAACTTTGCATGTAGATTAACGTTATTTGTACCTTTGGCCCAACAATACTGTGTTATGTCCAGTCACTGAGATATATGCTTTCAGTAGTGTATGCCAGGTTACATGCATCAGAAATTCTACCGAGGCCGACTTTATGGGTACTAGAGGCACATGTCTTCCTTGTTTGGAGGCCGACTTTATGGGTACTAGAGGCACATGTCTTCCTTGTTTGGAGGCCAACTTTATGGGTACTAGAGGCACATGTCTTCCTTGTTTGGAGGCCGACTTTATGGGTACTAGAGGCACATGTCTTCCTTGTTTGGAGGCCGACTTTATGG
>JACXGK010008239.1:0-23087 GCA_016801125.1 Novumbra hubbsi
GGGCGCTGGGTGTTGGGTGGCTGAGGTGGAGGGCTTACTGGGCGCTGGGTGTTGGGTGGCTGGCCGCTTGCACATCTCTGCATAGCTTAGCTTCCGTGGCTCCTGGATGGATGGTGGTGGAGACAAAAAGGAAATAGACAAAGTTAAATCAGGACATTTATATTTCCATTGAACTCTACTTATGTACACACGCACAGCGTTCTACTATAATATGTGGTGGTTAGTGAAGTCTTACTGTGGATGAGGAAGGTGGGGCCGGTGTTGCCAGGGTGCTGGTGGGGTTAGGGGCCGGTGTGACAGCAGCGGGGGGCTGTGAGGGTGTTGGCAGGAGGACGGGCTGGATTTGGAGCGTCGGGGCACTCTTCATTTGGACATTCAACTCCGGCTTTTCCACTTTCTTCACTGGAAGAGAAACACTGGACAAACAAAGACAATTTTACCAGACAGGTGATCAGTTGATTCACGGCTGTAAGCTACAAGCAGAAGCCCCAAATGTGCAGCGCTCATTTTAAGCATGATTCAAAAACATAGCAAAACATGAATTGGATTGACAAAGAAATCTTCTGGAAAGGTAGGCAAAAAGTGATTGATATCCAACAGTCAGTGATAGGAGGTAGACCCTACCTTGGGACAAGGGGCTCCACCAAGACAGATGTGACAAAACTGGGCATGCTCACAGACTCCCGCGGGGTTCTAGTAGGACCGGTTACACACTCCTTACTCACCACAGGCTAGAAATACCACACGAGAAAAATCAGTGAAAGACAGAGTGAGACAAAATGAACACATACAGATGACTTCAATTCAAAAAGATCAATTACAAAACAATTCCCTCTGGCCAATCACGGCGCGTTCAGGAACGCATGACCTGGCTCTCCTCACCTGGTCACCCGGAACCACCTTGAGGCCACGAACCACGTCAGACATGCGGGTCTCCGACAGGTGCTCTCCCCGCACGCTGCCCACACTCCCTGGCAGCGGAGGGAAGCTGGAGGTCGCCAGGTCAAACTTGGGCTGTGGCACCTTGACCTCGCCCGGAGGGATGGGCCTCTGCGAAGCGACACGCAGAAAGAAATCCCAATCAGCCGGGGCCTTGTGAAGGATGGCATTTGTAATGCAGACGTGACCGAGGGGAACAATCACTACTGACCAGCGCCCGATCATCCTCTCTTCTCCTCTGCGAGCCTCTGTGGCCGGTTCTTCTACACAAGATGAGTAACAAACAAGCAAATGATAAGAGGAGGCTTGGTTTCTGTTCTGGGTAGGAGAAAGGACGACCCTAAAAGCTTTTCCCACAGCTTACCAAGTACCTTCATGCACATTGATTTGTCATCTAACTGGTACATGATGGTCCACAGCACATTGAAGTAGGTGTGTGTGTTCTGTGGGGACTGACCTGCCCCTGCCATTACCCCCCAGGTCTCCACCGGGCTCTGAGGCGTCCTCCAGGATGAGGGTAGGAGGGTCTGGCTCGGGGACGATGTCTAGCGGGCAAGCGGGGCCAGACTGGCCGTCCACCAGCATGTATACAGGGGTCACAGAGGGAGCCTCTTCACATGGCTGGGGGAAGCTATTCACCGGGTTTCTAAAGCAAGAATCATTTAGTACATTTTACTGGTTTAATAATATGTATTGTGCGCACAATCGCTCCTGGATTAAAACCCTCAGCTTTTAAAGGAAATGTCTTTCATTCATCGTGTAACTTACTATCAGCAAACTTTGCCCTTAAAGCGGCATTGAATCCTGGCCTCAAGCACATCAGCAGGGGTATTAATAAGGAGTGCAGGGACTGAGGCAAATGATCAGTCCTAATGGCCTTTACGTATGAGGAAAGTAACATTGATCTCTAGGCAAGTAAAATATTATCTCTACTTGCACTATGGGTAACTGAAAGCTTAATATCAACCCACTTTAACTTCTGATGCCAGCTGTCTTTAAAATACTTATTTCTCATCTAGCGTCATAATGCTGTGGGGGAATAAACACAAAGCCTTCTAGTCCAGTTGGCGCCTGAAAGGGTTGAAGCCCTGGGAGAAAGCATTACCGGTTTCTGTGGAAGGGCAGTCGACCAAGACCCAGGGGACCGGAGCCCGACTTGAAATTCCCAGGAGTGCTGTAGCCATTCAGAAAACCATTGGGGAATGGAGCCTGACGAATGAAAAGCAGAACATCTAAATGTCAAGCAGTCAAAGCGGTCGCAAAGGTTCATCGTCTCAACGTTCTACGACGCTGCGCAACAGAACCAGCATTTGATCAACACCAGTCCAAAATAAAAGGTTGAGTGATCGAGTACAACTCCATGGTATAGATAATATTACACATGACAGAACAGAAAATTGTCTAGGCATGTCATGCCCTCAAAAGTCTCACTGACTGGGTCAGTGCAGGAGACTGACCCCTTTGAGGAGGTCAGTCAGTGGTGAGAGACTTTTGAGGGCATGACATGCCTAGACAATTTTATCGGTCTTGTGCATAAGCAAGAGGAAAAAAAAATTTGAGCGAGAAAGTGGCTTTTCTCCCAGACAAACACACCTATGCGAAATGTGTCTTATTTTAAATTAAAATGCATGTTAATGATGCACACAACTCTTTTGTAGCCATGATAACCAACAAACTCACTGTGGCCTAGAGGGGCAGATCATCCCTGTACCATAACAAAGTGTGGTATACCAGGAGCTGCCACATGGAACATTCACTCTGTGCTCACCAGTGGGGTTTCAAAGTAGGGCGTCTGTGACGGGCTCCAGGTGGGGGGCCCCAGGGGGTACTTCTGCTGGGGCCGGTACGCCTGCTGCATGTAGAGGCCCGGGGAGGTGTACTGAGACTGGTCCTGCTGGCTGTAAACACTGGAGCTACGGTATCCATTCTTGGCAAAGAATGTGTTGACTGCCTTGATACGAGCCTGGACAGAGAGACAGGTGTGCAGGGGAATGGGGGGTGAGAAGAGAAACCACGATCACCTGAACAAAGTTCAACATGCAACCGATCGTGTGTCTCTGAACTGCCAATCACATACAAGATCATGGTCAGGTTCATGGTTCCCCTCAGATCTCATAATCTCATGGTCATTAGGTCAGTCACACTGTGCTGTTGGAGGGAGGAGGGAGGAGAGAGGAGAGAGACAGCAGGGAGGGTCAGAAGACAGATGAAGAGGCCTCCACAGCCAGTGATCATGGGTCCTTCCAAGCGCGATACTGATCATCACCGGGGCCGTTGCAACGGTCTGTGCGAAAACTAAATGATACTGCCCTGACTTCAATGTCACATTTTAGACCCAATTTCCCCTTTATTATGATATGAACTTGCACCTAGATTTTCTGTTGACCTGCTCAAGCCTCAGAGTTAGTGAGGGGGAGCAGACAAGATATCCTTTTTTGTTTTTAAAGAGTGGAATAGGATAATATCCAAAACATGTTTAAACAACATAAGACTAAAAACATTTTCCGTGTGTGCAAATTCATTAACAAATTCTTAGCAACATGCTACCCAAAAAACATGTTTCATATCATTACCTACCACTGTTCAAATATAGGCAGGCACCACATGTGCTTAGCCTACCTACCTTAGCCTAAAAAGAACATGAACCGCACCAGGGTGACCTTGGGTAATGCGTCCACAGCTCAACCTCATGCTCCCAGACAGGATCGCATGATCACCCCCGCCCCCCCCAAACCAGTTTATCTACAAACTGTACCGTTGAATTCCTCATTGACCAAATACAATAACATCAACAAAAGTAACATACTCACCATGATGGGTTTTCCCAGAAAGGTTTTCACTTCTTCCCTTAGATATCGGTGGGCCTGAGGAAAGAGAACCGATAGAACAGTGAGTGGGTGGTCCACTACCAGAACATTTACCTAATAAACTGGCCAACTGTACCAAACCAGGGTCCAGCCATGACATTAAACATGCAACCAAAGCCACAAACACCGGTGAAGGAACAGCATAAGCCTGGAGGTTGTGGGTTCTGGTGGCCCACATCAACCCCAAGCCAATTCCCCTTAAAAACCTGGTTGTATGTGGCAAGCAACACTGCCCATATTCAAGCAGTCAGAATGACCAGGTGGTTGAGGTTAGGGCGTATCTGACACAGGTCCATTTGGGGTCACCTGCTGTGCGTCGGTGTCCGAGGGAAACGTGATGTACCAGTTGTTGTTAGCCACAAATTCAACACTAATCACTTTGGGACAGTTTTCATTCTTAAAGAGGTCCTCCACTTCCTGTGGGCAAAGGAAATCAAACAACTTATAAGACACACACACAACAACAGAAAGCAAATGGTTACACAAAACAAGACCTGTTCAAACTACAAACACTAAATTGTTCACCTCTACAGGTGTGGTCTCTGGCACCTCCCTCAGAATGATGACGCAGCGCTTATGATTGGGCCGGACCTTCACTCCACTCTCATCCACCTGAACCACGGACGAGGCTGAAGCCCAAAACATTCAGAAAAACAACAACATATCAAGCGACTGCTTCGCAGGCTAATATGCTATGCTACATAGCGTAATGCTACTCAATATAGTATCAAGTCTTGACTATGTTTATCAATAGCAGACTACCGGCTAGGAAGCCTCAAGGGCGATGCATATTGGCCAGCATTGCCTGTGGAACACTTAATATTAACACTGAAACAGCAGACTTTAAATATGATCTTAAAAACATAGCATAAAATTACACCCAGACAAAGTAGAACTCACATTCACATCTGTACCGAGGAAACATTTAGCACTGATTCATAAAGATACATAGGTTGGCTTTCCAAGTCAGTACATGAACAATAGGATAATACTATTTGGTAGTTTCCTTGAAATGTTAAATAATTCACTTATCATACTTGATTCCACTCATTCAATGGAAAAAATTGTATTACTTGTCCAAACCCCAAACCTGGTTTTGTTTGCAAATCCATAGAATGTGGATGGGAGAAGTACAGAGAATTTTTTTCAGCTGGCCTGGGGATATATTAGTAAAATACTACACTGTGTGTCGTTAGGTTTTGGCCAATGACTTTGTTCTGTTCACATGGGTTGTTTTTAAGAGTTTGTCCTAGATTCATATTTGGGTGAAATAACACCCACGTATGATCATAGTTAAAGAAATGTATTTAGTAAATTATAGGTTGCGGTTTTTGACTTTTCCTGTAGCGTCTCTCTGGGTTAAAAAGTACCTGAACGGGGCAAATGATTTAGTGGTCAAAAATATGTTACATTCAATACTCAAAGTAGATTTTTCTTTTTATATAGGCCTCTATGTGCTCTTGAATAATTGTGCCAAAGCTGGCATAGTGTATGAATAGGTATAGCTGCAAACTGGCTGTAAAAGCAACTGCAGCGCAAATAAATCTGAGAAGGGGCTGTATCCGGCAATGTTTACAAAACTGTAGCCAAGTTAGTTAGTACAGACTAATAACTCAAACAAAAATGCCAGAAGGTTTTATTAGCTGTAGGTCAACCTGTCTGTGAGGAGGCTTTGAGCAACCAGCAATGCAGGACTCCTGGTTTAATTCATGAATTTGAACAATGCTAACAATGCTAATTCCATGCTGCTGGGACAGTAGTATAATGGTTTGTTGTGTAAAAAAAACCAAGGGCCTTCAACAACAACTTGAGGTTAGTGTTTTCCCCCCAGAAATATGAAATACATTACATAAGACAATTGCAATTTTATTGAGCTAGGGTAGAGGAATTAAAACCTCTCCTCAAAGACTCCTAGCCACTCCAAATATGTTATCTGTTTTAGAGCTAGTAACCTGACTAACCTTGTCAGCTAGTCATCAAGCCCCAGAAAAGTGAAAAGTTGTCTTCAGGTCCCCGAAGAAGGTTGAAGACGTAGGGCAGCAGGATATCAGTAGAAGCCCATCACGGCAGAGCATTACCACAGCGCTCCACACACCAAACAAGGTCAAAGGTAAATGGGGTTTGCGGACATACCTCGGAGCACCTCCAAGATGAGGTCCATATCAGTGGTGAGGAACTTGATGCCTTCCATGCTGGCAACAGTCCAGATGGGGACAAACTGATCACTGTCCATCTGGGATATCAGGTAAAGGTCTTTGGACAGATTCTCTCTGCAGGAAATACAAGGTGGTTTACCTAATGAACAGGCTATGAAGTGTATATCCGCATGTTCTTTTCCCCCGTGCCCCTTATTAGGTCAGTCACTCAGCTAATGGAGGCACTGAAACAGGGAGAAGAGTTAGGTCAGGAGATCTGGGGAGTGATGGGGAAAACCCTCAGTCCCAGTGGTACTGAGTCCTGCCAAGCGCAATAAGAATCATCACTGGGGGTGTATCATTTCCCCACAAAACCTGCTCCATATATAACCCCTATATAGGTCATCTACTCACCTGGAGAAGCAGAACTCGAGCTGTTTCTTCAGAGACTCTCTCAGCCCATCCTCAAAAAGGGGCTGCTCCACTGACGCTCCCTCCACTGGATGGATACACAATTGCATGTTCAGCTATAAGCTGCAGTTATTGACCTTCTATATAACAAACATCTCGGCGCATTGCTATTGGAAATGCCCAATGACCGCCAAGGCAAACCTCCGAAAAGTAATGCATTAATTCCCTTTAAACCCAGATAAGAACATGCCATCTCATAAGCATCTGCCATAATTGTAGTCAACTTGTGACTGTTACGCACCTGTTGACCTCATCACAGGATCATAAAGAGGGGGCCCCATTCCGTTCAGTATACCCACAACGGGTGCCGGGGCACTGCTATTAAAGGGCGGGTCAGGGTACTCTGTGCTATTAACCTTATGTGGGACCTCATAATGACCTAGGAGGGAGGGGAGAGTCATGTACAGCGAATGACAAAGGCCTTGGGGGACCAAAAAAGGTTTTAGCACAGGTTGCGCCATAAAAAGCTACCATTGTTACTACGATGTCAACTGGGTAAGACATCCAACTAGACTGGCAGATCCCTATTAAATACCTTGTTGAGACAGGCCCAGCTGGTCATAAGAGACAAGCCAATTGTGAAGAAATGGTCTACCTTAACCTCCAGAACCATAATGGGAGGTACAAAGAGATGAGATCTTTATAAAAACGCTACCACGCAGCAGAATGTGTATCGTTTTCGGATCTTAAAAATCACTCATCTATTCAGAATCTATCCAGATCCTTTAGAGTCCTAAGAGTCCTGTGGATTCTCCTCTTCAGAGCACCCCACCAATATTCAATAGGTTCAGGTAAGGGGACAGATGCCCATTGCAATTGCTTGATTTAGAGCATATTATACACTCCTGAAGTGGTCATTGTTAACATCCGCTATTTATAACCAAGTCAGGGATGCATCCTAGAGGTGCATTGAAACTGGTGGACCCTCACCCTCTGTGACATCATCCGCAAGAGTGGGGGTCATCTGGAGGCAGTGGGGGCTCTCTGTGACTTGGTGCTGTTGGTCAGAGATCTCCTGCCAGACTTCGGCATTGGGATTCAAGCCTGGTGCCTTTGTGGTGACCTGTGTGAAGAATTCAAAAACACATTTAGAAGGTTTCAGATGTGTTGCTTAATTATTCCTCATCATACATTAAATCATAATCAACAAACAAATCAAATAAGAATGAACAGCATTCATCACATCACTGCACTGTTTCTTAACAGCCATGGAAACAACTCCACAAATCAGCCATAAACACAATAACATTTTAGACAGGGCCCATTCCCTGAGATATAAATGACACATTTTACAAATCTTGATAAATGTTGCTCCAATTATCAAGGACTTTCAAGGCTGAATAAATACTTACTTTCTAATAGTACATATTTGTTTCTATTACATTTTTTCTACCAAGTTATCTACTACACAATTTTCATGAAATATAATTACAATTGACCAAGTGATTTACTAAACAACAAGAAAAGTTCTCAGTTCTATACAAGAGTAAGTTTCCCATCATCTTGTTTCTCTACTTATTTTCTAGTATAGGGACCAAAAATACAAACGCAACATGCAACAATTACTACGCATTTACAGTGTTATATTGGAGGCATAGGTCAAACGAAAGAAAGCCACATATTTGATACGTCGCGGGTTTAAAGTTCAGTCTAATTAAGTTGAATAACAACTATAATAGCATAATGTTTCATTTTTTAAATGTAGACCGGTTGCCTTCTTATGACGAGGTTAACTATGACCTGTCCTTCACTTTTTTCGTCAGCTTCTCTGAGCATTTAAAAGACGTCAGTAAAGGTAAACTCACTAGCTAATGGCAACGTTTAATTTACGCAACATATACAGGAATGAAATAATAGTGTTTGGCAGACAGACGCTTAGTGTTACATTGCTTACTAGTCAGCGTTGGACTTTGCTTTTAGTGGTTTAATGCCTTCCAAACACTACCAGCTAACAAAAGCCACCCATCTAGCAATTATTAATCTTCCACGTGATATTTTAACTAGCTTTAACGCTAGCCAGCTAACGTTTGCTAGCTAAATTGTTAATCAACTTTAGAGTTTACCAGGGTTACACCAAATTTCTTTTACACCTTAGATAGTTACGAAGTTACAACCATCTACACAAACTTTTGCTACATTACGCCGGCGATTTATTGGATTAAATTCAATTGTTATTTTACGTTTTTCTAACTAAAAACGCATGTAACACAGCATGGAAGTACGATGGTTAACAATGTGTACAGTGCTGATTGTACGTCAGTATAAATGTCTGTTCGCCCGATTATATTAAAATATGCATACGCATTTTAACTTAATTGATTTTATAAGTGTTTACTTTCCACTTCCCGTTCATTTAGGTTTCTTAAATTAATTAAGGCAAATTAACGTAGGATAACGGTAGTTTGTCGACAATGTTAAAACTTTGGCAAGCTACCAAAGATAAGATGTAATCTGGAGTTAAAATCTGGCAAAGAAAAAGCACGCGGTAAAACGTGCCAAATTAGTTCCAAACAACTGAACATGCCGTACAAACTAGATGGCTAACTACGTGGTGATAAAACAGCTAGCTAACTTCTGAGAACACTAACACGATTCGGTTGGGTCTTGCCAAAAATGTAACAACTCACCATGCCGTTTTGATCTTTGCGGGTTTTTGATGTTATATCCCCTTGGCCTTGTTCACCGTCGTCCGAACCCGGCTTGACCTCCCGCTTAAGCCGACGCCCCTAGCACCGCGCTGGAATTGTTGGACGGTCCTCCCCTTCCTCCCGAGCGTCGTTCCTTAACTTGTGAGGGTTTAATTTATGTTGCTGAAATCCATGCAGCACAATGAAAAACACAAATTATAATCAGATTGGTCGATTAAAACCATTCGTTCACATGGCCGCAGTACGAGGAAAACCCATTTCAAAGCTCCGCACAGAGTGTTTGACACTTGTAGGAATAGCGCTGAGCCATAGAGACACTCTGGAGCACAGGTGTCAAACCGGATCCACGGAGGGCCGAGTGTCTGCAGGTTTTCGCTGTCACCTTGTACTTGATTGATTAATTAGGTCACTAATTGGTTAGGTCTACCCTCACCTGGTGGTTTAGGTCTGAACTGGGAACCAATTTACAGGAAAAAACTAAAACCTGCAGACACACGGCCCTCCGTGGAACCGGTTTGACACCCCTGCTCTGGAGCATAGGTAATAGACTTTGAAAGTGAGGTTCCGTATGCAAAATATCCATTGTTCAAGCCATGGAGATTTAAAATATTAAGCATTCCAATAGTACTGTTCAACGTAGACATTCTGTTCTTTGTCAAGATGGTAAAACAATTCGTATGTCCATGTAGTGGCAATCGGTTGTATATGTTTTAACATCTGTGTTGAGAAATTCGTGTTTTACTAAGTTAAATTTTTCCAAGAGCCCAAAAACTTCACTAACCACAAGCCTTAGCGGCACTGTGTTAGCTCAAAGTCAACCAAAATCTTTATTGTCAAATGCACAAAATAACAGTGGCGTTATGAGCAATAAAATGCCTATGACATGGCACGAGGATCTACGCATACTGTAGCTCTATAGAATTGAGCAAATTGAGCTCAAATGTCTTGAACGTAAGAAAATAAAAACTTAACTGAAATATTTTCTTAACCCAAAAAATAAAAGGAAGGTTAACAACAAATATTTTATAGTGCAAATACGTATTTTAATCGTTTGAATAAATTGATTTAAACGTGGTAAAAGTGTATGCTCAACTCAATAAAGGGTTTTCACGTTCAATCTTTTCCGACGTCAGCATGACTAGAAAAAAAAGTTAACACGCAAGTATAAACACAAAGTTCACTGATGGTTCATATAGCCAGAACTGTGTGTAGTTAATACATTTCAAATATCCGTTTATCAGACTTGATCCAACAGCATTTTGAGCCCTTGCACTCAATCACCTACCAGGTGAGGTTAATTAAGTCTGTGAGGGTTCAGGGCTTAGGGGCGACATTGGGCCCGTAAAGCTTTGTTGTTTATAATAGTGCTGCATATACTTAATGGGAATGACTACTCTGTTTGGTTTACAGTTCACAAGATGTCATAATATGTTCTATTTAAAATATACTTTGTGTTTATTGCTTTATTGTTTATTGCTTTATTATAGTGATTCTACCACACGTAAAAAAAAGTACGCCATCTGCTGATTAAATACAGTAATTACGTTTTTTCATTGATTCATAATAAAAAATAAATTTTATGACACACTACTGGTCGATATGAGCTACAAAAATGATTTAAACGGTTTTCAGATGGGAGGGGAGTTCGACAGACAAGAAAATTCGCTACAGCGGACATACAATAACACATATTTTTGTAATGGCCCTTATGCACCACACAATACAGTTATATACAACTATCTATTTATATTCCAAAACATATTTTTCGTTGTGTTCCAGGTTGTTGGCAAGAGTTTTCTTTTTGTTCCGAAAAGCCATGGCTAGATTTTTAACTAAAATATGAGAGAAGTCAGCGATGATGGTACTTCTGGAAAACGTGTCTGCAGACTAACACAGGCGTCTGTCGAGCGAACAAGCAGCAATTTTGTTTATAATAATATGCCTACGACGTAATGACTATACTGTTGTATTTAAGAACATAAATATATACTGTTTTGTTCAACTGAAATAAAAAAATACGTAGGCTAAATTGACCACGAAACCAAGGGCAAAGATCTTCACACATGCAAGCATATCGCAGCAATGGAGAATAGCGTGCGCGTTCACGTGAAGGGGGGGCAGATATAAGTTGTATCCAGCCTGCCTCTGATTTTATTTATCTGCATAACTGCTTATAGGTAGGAATTCTTTCTTGTTATGATTACATTACAATGATTACATTGTCTGGTATGAAATGTTTACACATACAACAAATGGACAGATATACAGTACTTTATACTACCTTAAAAATGTGCATGTACGGTGTTCAAGTCCTTTGTTGTCTGAACTATATAACACATTTAAACACTTACTACATTCCATATAATATAGTCTGCTTGCTGGTCCTACTAGAATTGGGTTCAAACATTCATACTGCCATTGGGATTAGAGGGTGTATTCATTTTGCAAAAAACTGCGTAACACTGAACAAACAGAATTAAAGCCGCAAGTAGCATTTCAGGAGGTCAAGTGGAGCACCAAAGGTAGCTCACCTCATGCTCCCACAATAATTTAGTTTTGTGCATTGGTGCTATGCACAGTACTTATGTGAATGAAGAAGAAACCCGACCAAAACCTTAACAATACAATGTGTGTGGAAAGAGTGAACAATGTCCTGTGTGAAGGAAAGAGGAGGGCGTGTGTATGTTTGAAGAGAATAGAGAATGTGTGTGTTTGTGCTTGCGTGGAGAGAGTGTGTAGGGGAGAGTGTGGTAAGGAGCCTGTCTGTGTGGAGTGAGTATAGAGTGTGCGGAAAGAAGAGATGATGTATTTTTGTCTAGAAAGATTGGCAAATTTTGTGAAGACATAGCAAATAGTAAGTGTCAAGGGCACATCATTTACTGATTAACATCTCAGGCAGATTCCATGTTGAATGGCAGTCAGGGTATCGTTGGCTAGCACGTGAAGGTCTGTGTGACCCTCCAAGTATGTGCCTCCCCAACCATCACTGACCCACTGTCAAGCCGGTCATGCTGGATGATGTTGCAGGCAGCATAATATTCACCACGACGTCTCCAGGCTCTTCCACATCGTCACATGTGCTTAGTGTGAACCTGCTCTCATCTGTGAAGAGAATGCTAATGGAAATCCTTCTTATTCTGGTGTTTTCTGGCACAGCCAATCAGGCTGCACGGTGCTGGAATGTGAACACAGGTCCCACTAGGGGGCGTCGGCCCTCATGCCACCATCATCATGGAGTCTGTTTCTGACAGTTTGGTCAGAAACATGCACACCAGTAGTGGAGGTCATTTTGCGCTGGCAGTGCTCCTCCTTTTTCTCCTTGCACAAAGGAGCAGATACCATTCCTGCTGCTGGGTTGATGTCCTTATCAGCCTGTCTCCTGGTATCTCCTCCATGCTCTTGTTACTGTACTGAGAGACACAGCAAACCTTCTTGGAATGGCACGTATGGATGTGTCTTCCTGGAGGAGCTGGACTGCCAGTGCAACCTGAATGGGCTACAGGGACCGTCTCATGCTTACCAGTAGTGACACTAGCAAAATATAAAAGTAGAGAATAATCCTTTAGGAGCATTTATCTGTGGCCAACACCTGCAAAAACCAATCCCTTTTGTGGGCTGTCTTGCTGTTGCCTCTCAAGTGCATCTGTTGTCTCTTTCATTTGCACCAAAACAGGTGTAACAATTGCTTATGCTTCCTAACTGAAAAGATTGATAAGCTTAAAATGTAATTTACTTTGTTTTATACTGTGATGATTATGTTTCTTGTCTAATGGTGCCCATTTGTCTGAAACACTAATAATAAAAGTAACAAATGTAATAGTTTCAGCAACTGTCCCCCTTATCAAATCACATCCCACCAAACACAATTTTGTGGTCTCACGTAATGAATCCAACACAGTGACTGTTGCTCCCTCTCGGTATAATTATTTTTTTTACTGTTCGATATATTTGCTTTGCAACTATCATCTAACTATATTTACGGTCTAAAATAATTAGTAATCGAAATAATGAAACAGCTAAAATCAATCTAAGCTTTTATTCTGAAGTTTATGACGGAAGTGATTAGCTGCGCCCTTACTGCTGCTGGGTTAATTTTTCCTCACTAAATTATTATCTATTTCGATTTTTTGCATTCTCTTCCAGTTACATTTTCAAGTTAGTTAGAGCCTAAAGGTAAGATCTTGCAAATTTAAAAGAACGGTATTCATCCAGTGCTGTGTTTAATTTGTTGTTACTTAGCCACAGCCTCCTCTTTGTGTGTCTGGAGATGATGAGTAACGTTAGCGTGGTTAACGTTTGCCAACTGTTCGCTACGTTAACATTAGCTTGCCGTAACTGATGATGCTGAGACCAGTCAGGTAACGTTGACGTTTGCTAGATAGTAAGCTAGCCATAACGATTTTCCATTATTGTCGATAGGCATTAATGCCACAACGAATGTCATTTCGCAGCAAAATTTAAACAACTATTTTTACGTCTTCCTGTACTGTAGTGTTTATGGTGACAGCTAATTTTGAATGCTCAGGTTAGGCTACTGTTGCTTTGTCTCCCACTGACAGCTGTCAAATCTGCATCCAACCGCTCTCCTCATCCCAGACAAAGCGTTATCGAGCGAAGTGAGAAGACCACTGAACACTAAACAAGGCCTTTATGAAGCTATAGGTAATTACATTGAATCATAATAAGAACCATTTTTATGCGAATGTCAATACCTTATCAGAAGCATTTTTAAAGGTTAAGGGGGATTGATCATATGCTGTTTTTATTCGTTTTGCTTTAAATGTTCCAGGTACATTGTCATGGGCTCAAAAAGGAGAAGGGCTACATCTCCCTCTAGTAGTGTCAGTGGGGGGGACGTTGAGGATGGACAGCCCTCCTCAACATCTTCAGTAGGTCGGAAAAGAAGAAGAACTTCAAACATACCCACTGTTGATCCAGTAAGTTCAGTTTACAGCTTTGATTCAAATATATTCTGTTCACTGAATTCTGTGGTATTGGCTTATGAATAATGTCTTACCCGAAAACTTTAAATCCGCAGGTATAAATAAAAATAAATCTAATTGTATTTACCACATTTTCTTTTTATTTACAAATAATGCTTACTTACAGGGCCTTTTACCAAAAAAGCTGATTTAATACGTAGTGACATGAATAACAAAAAGAAACACTTACGAAATTGTATGATCAACAATAATGTGGGTTTTATAGGGAGTATCAGTAGGTCATAGCTACATATACAAAGTTTTTCTTTAAATAAAATCCCTTGATTTCGTTTTTATGCAAATCTCACATCAGATTAAATCATTTGGGTTAAGTATATTTGTTTAACCAATTACACAGTCTCAGCGTGTGGGTGTGTGTTTCTGACTCAAGGCAACTATGAAGAGAACACAATGAAATATGTTGTTAAATATTCCTTTCCAAAGTAGTGTCCATACATCTGCACAAAGATTATTTTTGTTTCTCAAACAATCCCTGTATTCCAGCATTGGCGCCGTGTGCGCAAGATCATGGTTGTGTGTAAATGTTTTAAACACCCTCAAGTAGGGTCCAAAATTAGGACTCGCCAAATGCGGGTATATTTTGTGTTTGGTGAGTAAATGATGGAGACTACACGCCACACTGGTGGGTAGAAAAAATATTTCATGCACACGCTGGAGAAAGCAGCAGGCTTGCGGACACTTCAATCCGTAGGACCTGCCGCGCTATGTGTGTCGTGCTCGTGCGTAGTACGTAACATTAATTGCGTCTGTCATCAAACATTTTTTTTTAAATACAGTAGTTAGAACCTGAGGTAAGCCTACTTGTTGACATTTTATGCTAACTCAGACATCATGTGTATGTTTACTGCGGGAGTGGAGACCCCAAAAAAGAAAAACAAAACCCTTCATTCCGAGTCCACCACTATTATGGCTAATGCGAGTTCCCCCTCGTCATCTCATCCACCGAAAGTAATGAGGAACTTCTGTGAAAGATAGAGACAAGTTAGTTGTTCAAAGAACATGGCAGGAGTTTAAGGAGGGGGTTATGTTTTGGGATTTGTGTCGTGTCAACGCAAAGGAAATGCGCAGAGACAATTCCTTCGTTGTTGGCACTACAACCTTGAAACTAGAGGACATAATACTTTACAAGTGCTCACAATTTCACGGTGATTGCACGACAGACGTCAGGGCACAGTTTCTGCTCCTCCAGGCTACCCCATCAGTTCAGGCCCTCACAAAACGATCTAACGCTACCGCTAAGAAAATGACCATCATTTTCCTTTTACACGCCGTAGTCAAGAAAACGAGATCCTCTTTGGATTTTGAATGGATGTGCGATTAAGTTAAATCTAATATGTGGTGTTTTATAATATAACATTTTACCCAGTACCCTCCAAAGATCACGTTATCCACCTTGTTAATTTCGTTTAATTGTTTTGTTAGCTAGTTGGCCGCTGTAGTATTGTTAATACGTTTCAGCTAAGAATTCATATTTGTTTATATTTTTTACGATAATATTAAATCCTTAATAAATAATCCTTCTTGTACTTAAAGGCGGATAGGCCTACCACTGAATTTAGTAATTCTAAAGTGATATACTTTTGTGTTGAGACAGTTAATATTTATATTCATGCATACAGTTAATATTACTACCATTATTACTGCACACTGCTATAATATTTATTTAGAATTTCATACAAGATCTATGACCAGATGACATGCTAAATACTACTAATAGAAAATTGCAATAGTAAAAAGTGATAACATTTTTGGGATGGTAAGAAATGTGTCTGGCTGGTAAATGTTTTCATCTTGGCTGGTAAGCCAAAAGTTAATTTTGGACCCTGCTCTCAAGCAAATGTTCTTATTGACATTTTCATATTACATTTTTAGTGGAAATTATCTTTAACGCATTTCATGTACAGATTTGTGCTAACTGGTGATTGATGAATACGTTTTCTAGTCTAGGGTGTGTGCGCGTAAAATCATAGGGGAGGCAAGTCTGGGTAGCCACTGTGCAATAGTCTGGTCTAGGTTATCTAGCATTCTGGTGTAGTTTTGGGATGTTTTTACAAACATATGTGTCCTTGTTTTATCTGCTTGTTTTGCCTCCAGATTGCGGTGTGCCATGAACTGTACAACACTATCAGAGATTATAAGGATGAACAGGGAAGGATGATATGTGAGCTTTTCATAAGAGCACCCAAGAGACGGTAAAGAAATCGGTTTGCGTAGAATGAGTAGAATATATAGAATCCACAGCTGAGAACAAACCTGTAATTCACTGAACTAACCTGTGGGGTTTTCTGTGTTGAAGAAACCAACCGGATTACTACCATGTTGTGACTCAGCCCATTGACATGATGAAGATCCAGCAGAAGCTGAAGATGGAGGAGTACGATGACATAGAGCAGATAACGTCCGACTTTCAGCTGTTATTCAACAATGCCAAAGCATATTACAAGGTAATGCATTGTTCTCTGTAATAACGAACTGGATCCTTTGAGGAAGACACTATTAACACAAGGTATTCTAAGTAATACATTTACATCCATGAATGAACCAAATAAGGAATATGTGTTTTATTTCTGCAGCCGGACACTCCAGAGCACAAAGCAGCCTGTAAGCTGTGGGACCTCTACCTACGCACCAAGAATGAGTTTGTTCAGCGGGGGGATTATGATGATGAGGAGGAGGAAGGAGAAGATGCACAAGACAATCCTGGAGGGTCCAATGAGGAAGAGGTATCACCAGCAATTCACATGTAGCACAAAAGGCATTTCCGCACATTAAAACGTGATGTCTCCCACTCTGTTTACACATGCAAACCCTTACAGCAGGATGTAATGGCTAATAAATGGGAATACGTTTGTGTACTGTGTTTTCTGACTGGGGCTGTCTTTGACTAACAGAATTCACCCAGTTGCCTGAAGGAAGTCCTAGAGCAACTACTTGAAGCGGTTGTCACATTCTCTGAGCCCTCAGGACGTCTCGTCAGCGATCTGTTCCAGAAACTGCCATCAAAAGTGGTATGAGAATTCTTATTTCTATGCTGTGGCCTTTGGCATGTTTTTATAACTAATAGAATTATACAGTTTGATTTATTTCCCTTCAGCAATATCCAGACTATTATGCCATAATAAAGGACCCAATAGATTTGAAAATCATTGCCCAGAAGATACAGGTATGCTACCTGAACATTATACTGCATGTAAGTGGTTAGTGTCCCTATAATAAATCCCATCAATCATTTTTATTTCTTAGATGAGCCACTACAGAAGTGTCAGTGCCATGGCAAAAGACATAGATCTCCTGGCAAAGAATGCAAAAACGTACAACGAGCCTGGGTCACAGGTGTTTAAGGTATGCTCTTCTAGGACGTTTTGACCCGGTTCTGACTGGATTTATATTGTATTTCTTATAACTTATCTTTCTTGCTTATTCCTTTAAGGATGCCAACACCATCAAAAAGATCTTTGCACAAAGAAAGTCTGAAATTGAGCATGCTGAGCCCATCAAATCCAGCATTCGCATCAAGTAAGACAAACCACTAAGATAACAGAAAGTCCACCTTACACACAAACAACACGCAACACTGAATGTTTTTGTAAATGAACTAACTAGCTGTGTGTGTGTGTGTGTCAGAAACAGAAGGTCGGCCCAGGGAGATCGTCTCTCAGCTATTACCATGGCTTTACAATATGAAAGTGATGACGATGGCATTTTGGCTGGTATGTCTCATTGAGCTCCACATCAACCAGTGTTTCCTCCGAGATTTGTTTCCGCAGTGATGTCAGGGTTAGCTGCAGACCTGAGAGAAATGGGGGTTGTTTTAAAGCACATTTACTTAGGAGGCCACTGCAATCCTCAGAACCTCAACCCAATAGGATTAGATGGAACGGGTCCCTGCTAATAAATACGGGGGGGAAACACCGTTTCCGACTTTCGATTTAGCTCCTTTGACTTTGTCTCACCGACCATATGAAAGAGGGAAAGAAGGGCCAAGTGCTATAATACATTGGGGCTTGGTCTCTGATTGAGTTTGTCCTGGCCCAGGATCGGTCCACTATGACGGGGGAGAGTCTGAGGCAGAGAGCATGCACCACAGCATGGACGTGAACAACCCCATCTTCCAGCTGTACGAGGCTGTGCGGGGTGGCAGGAATAGCCAAGGGCAACTGGTCTCTGAGCCCTTCCTCCACCTGCCCTCCAGGAAGGACTACCCCAACTACTACCAGCAGATCAGCCAGCCCATCTGCCTCCACCAGATAAGGTAGGCCGGGGATGGACGGCACCCAGTAAGAGGCTCGGTAAGAGGCGGATTTTAAAGGTTTTATTTTACATTTCTGCGCCATTTGATTAATGAATTAGTGTAGGTAAAACATTACAAATACGTGTGCCATTTCAGTAATTAAAATGTATTTACATTTTAGTCATGTCTTAGTCAAAATGTGGGTGAAGTTAACCATTGGCAGGTAAAGCTGAAAAGGCCAACCAGCCACTTTGACAGGTAGGAAATAAGGGTACAGTATGGAACAGTTAGGCCAGTAGAAGCTGATAGGCCTCCACTTGACTACAATAAATTCTGACATTTTAGGATGCACTTTTATGTGCGCCCCAAATTATTTCTGGTGACTAAATGTTTTTATACTGAATTAAAGTCTCAGAAATCTACATAATGCAAGGCAGTCCACTTAGTAGTCGACAATGTGCGTAGAGTCAACGGTTGTCTTCAATGAGCTGCTGCGTGTTTTGTGTGGCGTGACATGACGTCCTATCGTCCTAAAGTGTAAGAGTGCTTCTTTGGACACAAAGGATCAAGATGAAAAACAGCGAGTATGAGAGTGTGGAGCAGCTGGACGCGGACCTCACCCTGATGTTTGAGAACACCAAACGCTTCAATGCGCCTCACTCCTCCATCTACAAACGCGTGCTTAAACTACAGCACATCCAGCAGGTCAGTGGGCGTGGGATCTTCCCCTGCTGAGACTCCAGCTATGCACGTTGGGTGTCAGCGTCTGCATGTTTGGTCCGCCAAGTGTTTCACCTTAAGCCGGGCGTTTAGGCCAAAAGAGATTGTGTAGTGCGTGACCCTTGGATTGCATGTGTTTTTTCAACCGTACTAGGACAAAACACATCAACCTAGTGCAGTTGGGACTAGATGTGTTTTTATTGGGGTGGCTAAACCATCATTACTTAAGTGGACATTCTGTATGTTCAATGGAGACATTTTGAAATTGAATGTGTGTTGCGTGTGTTTGTGTTGCTTTCTAGCTGAAGAGAAAAGAGCTATTGAGCAGGGAGGTAGATAGCATGGATGGAGACAGCATTCTCTCTTCTACTATGTCTGAAACTGGCAGCACCAAGAGAAAGAGGTACTCACTTCACACTCTAGAACCAAGGTATTCAACTCTTCCCTCAGCCATTCTGCGTATTAGATACATTCCAGAGCTAGCACCCCTGATTCGTTTTTGTCAGGGTTAAATTTGGACCGTTGCTTATTTGTCAATTAGCTGTGACTGTACAGGGCATCAAAAAAAATTTGAAATCTTTGGGTGTACTTGCTGAGAGGGTTGAATTACTCTGCTCTAGAATTAGCATACATTCCAAACATAAGGCCAAACCAATGTCAGGCTATAACTGCAGGAATAGTCCCTGTACTGTTGATATATGAAATGCTTGTTTTGCATGATTGGAGTATTACCAATGGCCAGCATGTCAAGATATTGAAGAACATTTTAACATTTTTAATCTACACTCTTGTGAACTTCAGCCACAAGAAGAACACCAAGAAAAACCGAATGAAGGCCCTGTACGCCGCGGTTACCGAGGCCCGTGAGATGGGCACCAGCCGGAGACTCTGTGAGCTCTTCATGGTCAAGCCCTCCAGGAAGGACTACCCGGACTATTACAAGATCATCCTAGAGCCCATGGACCTAAGGACTATCGAACATAACATCAGATCAGAGAAGTACATGACGGAGGATGCTCTGCTGGACGACATGAAGATTATATTCCGCAATGCCCGCCACTACAACGAGGAGGGCTCACAGGTGACAAACCGATAGAGGATCAGGGGTTAGAGTTAGGGCTGCGTGACACAATCATTTAATTATGAATTATTCATGAGCCAGTTTTGTGCTTTTTGTGGAATGGACATTTGACTGTAAGTGGGTGCCCAAGTTGCCAGGACCTTGAAGCTATTAAAGACATTGGAGTTGCCGTAAAGAAACTAATGCAAGAATGAACAGACTGTTATTTCAATTGTTTACTTTTCAATTGTTTATTTTTGGTGTGAGTTTGAATCCGGACCTCAGTTGGTTGGTGATTTTGGTTTCCATTGACCATTGTTAAGTAATTTTGTTCTCAACGAAATACACAAGTACAGTAAAGATTTAGATTTTTAATATATTTAGTTAATCGAGACCTGGTTGTTGTCTTAATTTGTCTTCTATTTCTTTAAATGCATTAACCTGCTGTTGGTGGAGTTGGGTGCAGTTGGTGCTCCAGGAGATTTCTGGTCGAAGGGGCTACTTGTGTGACAAATTAATCAAAATTAATATAATACTGACTAATTATTGGGAAACAACGACAAAAGTGCATAATTCTTTTTGTGTAGCATTGCCATTTAGGTCACAGAGAATGCCTGACCTTGTCTGCAGTACGAATGCAGAAACTATGCCATTCGTCTCCAAATACCCCCTCAGTTTCACCACTGCCTACTTTGTGTTGTTCCCAGGTCTATAATGATGCTAACATACTGGAGAAAGTGATGAAGGACAAACAGAGGGATCTCGGCCCGATGCCTGACGAAGATGACACCATGTCGCCAAAGTTGAAAATAAGTATGTTGCTGACCACCCGGTTTGTCTTGAATCCGACCAGGCATTTACGTGGTAGGTTAAGTCTAGTGGTTTCCAATGGTCCCGTCATCTCCGAAATGCCCTCTGTACTCCAGGGAAGAGCGGCATCCCCCCTAAGAAGTCCAAGTACTTGACCCCCCTGCAGCAGAAGCTCAACGAGCTGTATGAGGCGGTGAAGAGCTTCACAGACAAGCGCGGCCGGCGCCTCAGCACCATTTTCCTCCGGCTGCCGTCCCGCGCCGAGCTGCCGGACTACTACAATGCCATCAAGAAGCCGGTGGACATGGAGAAGGTCAAGGGCCACATGCTGGCCAATAAGTATCAGGACGTAGACGCGCTGGTGGAAGACCTGGTCCTGATGTTCAACAACGCCTGCACCTACAACGAGCCGGAGTCCCTGATCTACCGCGACGCCCTGGTGCTGCACCGGGTGACCCTGGAGACCCGCCGGGACCTGGAGGGGGGCGAGGACGCTCACGTGCCGGACGTTCCGCGCCTCATCCAGGAGCTCATTCGCAGCCTTTTCGTCTCGGTGCTGGGTCACCAGGACGACGAGGGCCGTTGCTACAGCGACTCGCTGGCGGAGATCCCTGCCGTGGACCCCGGCACCCCCGAGCGACCGCCGCTCAACTTCGAGATCATCAGGGCCAACGTGGACCGGGGACGGTACCGGAGACTGGACGTGTTCCAGGATCACATGTTCGAGGTGCTGGAGAAGGCCAGGCGCATGCACAGGTGAGGAACATCTAGGAGACGCTGTGGGACATATTCTCTTGGAGATGTATGGTCCAGTGTTGTTTAAATATTTGTGTATTTCACTCCAGGACGGACTCTGAGATATTTGAGGACGCGGTGGAACTGCAGCAGTTTTTCATCCGGATCAGAGATGAGCTGTGCAAGAACGGAGAGATCCTGCTCACCCCTGCACTGAGCTACACCTTGAAACACCTTCACAGTGACGTGGAAAAGGAGAAGAAGGAGAAGCTGCCCAAGGAGATAGAGGAGGACAAACTCAAAAGGGAGGAGGAGAAAAAAGGTATGCTCACACTCTATCCCTGTCAACCTAGCAACTAGCTAATTCATTGATTTCTTCAATGAATTGAAAAAGAACCACTTTAGGATGATATGAAGCACAAGCACAAAAATGCACATCAGTCATGGACATTGGTAGCGGACGCGTTTTCAAGTGTAACTTTCGCTCATCCTGACGAAACCTAGAAATAACAGACCAAAAAGACATGGTACCGACTTCCACGGTTTTAAAGGACGGCTTCAAGAAGCTAATTTACAAACTGAAAAGAAGATACCATATTTCCATTGCGGACATACACCGATCAGCCAAAACATTATGACCACTGACAATCCCAAAATGTGGATTTGAAATCAAACAATTGAAAGTATTTCTTCATACTTTCAGTGCCTACACATGTGGGTACTAGGTATTATGTGTTGTCATTTATCCACGGTGAAATCAATATCTACACAACAAGCCAAAATAGACAGAGGTTTGCCAGAATGTAGGCCATTTTCAAAAAAGTCCATCACGGTCCATCATATATTCATATGATATATATATATACCGTCCCTCCACATTGGATCTCGGGGTGACTGATTAACCGACCGAGCCGTGAGCCCACAGAAGCTGAGAAGAGCGGGGACCCTGCTGGAGGGTCATGGCCCTCTGGTCTTCAGCGCACCTACAGCCAGGACTGCCGCTTCAAAGACAGCATGTACCATGTAGGAGACTATGTGTATGTGGAGCCTGCTGAGCCCAACCTACAACCGCATATTGTTTGCATTGAGCGCCTGTGGCAGGATGATGCAGGTCAGTGGCATGATCCATGGGACGTGGTTTTAACATTCTGCTGTAGAAATGGTCTGCCATTCAATTCCTACCTTTCTAGTATATGTGTTCCGTTGGACTGATTTAAATGTAAACGCACTCACGTGATGTCCTCAAGCACGTTCCTGTTTTAGTAATATCATTATGTCTGGGGTCGACACGTTCCTGTTTTAGTAATATCATTATCTCTGGGGTCGACACGTTCCTGTTTTAGTAATATCATTATCTCTGGGGTCGACACGTTCCTGTTTTAGTAATATCATTATGTCTGGGGTCGACACGTTCCTGTTTTAGTAATATCATTATCTCTGGGGTCGACACGTTCCTGTTTTAGTAATA
>JACXGK010008240.1:9380-23147 GCA_016801125.1 Novumbra hubbsi
GGGGGGGGGGGGGGGGGGGGGGGGGGGGGGGGGGGGGGGGGGGGGGGGGGGGGGGGGGGGCTGGTGAGTACCTCCCCCGCTAAGACAGGCCGTAGGCACAGGGTTAGGAGCAGTTTGTACTTGAATGTGCTTTCTGGTGTTCAGGATTTTAAAGGAGTTGTCACTACATTTGAGACAGTTTGGCGGACACCCTTATCTAGAGCGACTCCAAGGAGCAGATGTGGCTCAGTACATTGCTCAAGGGAACAACCAGATGTGGCTCAGTACATTGCTCAAGGGAACAACCAGATGTGGCTCAGTACATTGCTCAAGGGAACAACTAGAGACTTTTCACCTTTTCAGCCCGGATGTCCGAACCAACAGCCTTTCTGGGTTACTGGCCTGACACCTAACTGTCGGCTATCTGAAGGCTATCTGAAGGCTATCTGAGGCTCCCTGAAGGCTCCCTGAAGGCTCCCTGAGGCTCCCTGAGGCTCCCTGAAGGCTCCCTGAGGCTCCCTGAAGGTTCTCTGAAGGCTCCCTGAAGGCTCCCTGAAGGTTCCCTGAAGGCTCCCTGAGGCTCCCTGAGGCTCCCTGAAGGCTCCCGGAGGCTCCCTGAGGCTCCCTGAGGCTCCCTGAAGGCTCCCTGAGGCTCCCTGAGGCTCCCTGAAGGCTCCCTGAAGGCTTCTGGGGTTGGATCACAGCCTGAGTAAAAGTCTCATAACAGCTAGGAGTCCTGATTGCAGAAGACTGTCCACAGTTGGTGAAGTTGGACGTTTTTGTAGTTAAACAAAATGAAAAAATGTTGCTAGGCTATTTAATACCACTATTACTACTTCTGCTTGCACTATGATTACTACTAATAGTTATGAAGGTAATTTTCCCAAATGTTATTCTGCTGCCATTTATTTACAGATATTGTCTTTGCGGGAATGTGATTAGATCAATTGGTAGCAACAGTGACACCTGATTTGAAGTATCTTACTAGGAAAACTTTTGAGAGACTCTTACACAAACTGAAGACATGTCATTTTACTTGTTCCTATTGCAGATTGATGTTTTTTTGTAGATAAGTATATCATATTTATAAAAAAAAACAAAAACAAGAAGAAGGTATTTGAAAAGATTGGCAGCCAAAATCCTGTGCTATGTGGTGCTACGAGGCCGAAGACTCCAGTGAGTAAAGCAGGAAATCAGTTGTTGGTCTTATTGCATCAGAGGTGGGTGAGATATCAGACACTTTTCAGGTCAGTGGGACAGCGTCTACAGGGGAAGATCATTGCATAAGGGAGGCAGTGTTACTGCAAACATTTACAGTTTACCAGTTGAACTTGATCAGAGTTAAAGATTTTATGTGATCCAGGTTTATTTAAAACATTGTGACATCTAGTGTCCCGTTTGGGTACTTCAGTGTGTTTGTAATGTCCCTCAATGAACACTGGGGACCGCCATCGAGGTACTGCAGTAGTTCCATTGTCAAATGAGGACGATGATGATGAATTTGCTCTGACAAAAGGGTTACCCAACATTAGAGAACCACTGCTCTAGAAACGAATCTACCGTATTGACCAAGATGTACAAAATGAATACTACATATGTTTTTTTAAATTACAGTTTTACAAAAATTTCCTGAAGATAATAACTAAGGTAAATCACCAGTACTTTTGGCGCCCTAACCTGTGAGCCACAATGTTGCATTACCTCCCTGAAGGCTGTTCTTCTTGTTTATCTAAAGAGGCCAACATCCTTTTATTTGAACTGTTGTGTTCCAGTACCACACATGTGGTGTCTATTATTTTTGAGCACTGTAACAATATTAAAAGAAAATAATATAAAAAAACTCTTTACATTGCAGCTTTGACTCAGTAAGATCTGACTCAGTAAGATCCTGATTATATCAATGGTCAATCTAAATCCATTCCATAACAGAAACCAGTCTAAGCTGCACTCTTAAATAACGTTTTTGATTTGCCCAAATACTATATTTATTATGTGTGTGCGCAGGCCTCAGGTATGAATACTGACTACTTCTTTATAGTATGAAGTAAAGTTGCATAAACCAGAGCAGTTGGAGCATTCCTAAAATGCATGTAACAACAAAAGCACCTACAGTTTGTTGTGTCCCCGTCTTTAATGCTATAGAGAAGGGAACCCTGTCAAACTGTCTCTAAGAGATAAACCAAATGTACAGAGTCCTATATAATCAACTTTGTCCCACTGTGCCGTTGACCCAACCGTCGACCCAACCAAATGTTCAATATCTACTCAAGGTCCTCCGGTCTTGAACCCGTCACAGCGGTCGCACTCTCGTTTCATAGACGGGTTTCTAGTTTTAGTTCTCCGGAGAAGCTGTCTGTCTCCGAGGTGGTAGGGGCGGCGCTAGAGTTAGGGGTGGAGCTTGTGTTGGGGATGGAACTAGTTTTGGGGGTGGAGCTTGTGTTGGGGATGGAGCTTGTGTTTGGGGTGGAGCCGGTGCTGGTTGTGGCGCGAAGGGAGATCTGGGTGAATTGAAGGGAGTAAGAGGCCACTCGGGTTGGCTTCCAGTTGATTCCCCGCCGACGTTCTGACCGTCCTCTGGATCTCACTTGGACGTATCTCCCATTGAGGTTTGTCTCTCCACAGGCATTGAACCACCAGCCACCTGCGGAAGCCCATAGGAGGAGTTAATACAGTGCTGCCATCACAACAAATTACTCCATTCAAAGTAACATTCTGTTCAATCCCTCAGCCAATCAAATGTATTTACAAAGCCCTTTTTACTTCAGCAGTCATAAGTGCTTCTACAGGACACCTGGCCTGATGCCTCCACTGGGGTAAAAAAACCACACGAAGGATCAGAAGTCCTATCGTCCCCACTTCTGCACCTGTGTGAGTTTCGGCGCAGTGGGAGCCTTCAAGGTTGTCGTTGTCCCGGTCCTTGGTGGAGAACATCATGCCCGTGTGGTTGCTCATTGCATCGGGCAGATCTCCGGACACCTGCGAGAGGTGGATGGTGTAGTGGGCCTCAGGTCCTTCCAGAGAGAAGTTGTACTGGATGAAGCGTTTGCCCTGTTTCCAGTCCACCAGTCGGATGTTCAGAAACGAGTCCCCTTGATGGGCCAGGGAGTGGATCTTCTTCAGGCCCAGCCAGAACTCTCCTTTAACAGGCACGCACGTGTAAAGCAGACACGCATACACACACATACATAACTGGACAATGCTATGAAGTCATCTGGTATCACTGACCTTGAAGGTCTCCGAAGCCGTTTTCATACTCCGCCCAGTTCTGGTCAAAACTCACCGACCCATCCTTCCTCAGTTGGATCACAGTGGCCCCCCCATCTACAGAAAAGAAATGGCTAAACACTCGAAAAACAAAATCATCGGGTCACGTGAAGACACAAAGCACTGGTCCGGTCACAGTTTTGATGCTACATCAGGTCTTACCTTGATCCATGTCGCAGTAAACCATGAAAGGCTCTGATTGGTCAGGCCTGATTGCGTACACTCCGCTAGCTCTCTCGCCCCTGTTAAACAGCTCACTGCAGTGTGATGGGAGGTCTGTCGTGGAACCAGACACATAAGGTGATAGGCTACCATTTGGGGCCAGCTGGCTTCTGGCAATGCTCTGAACACAAAGGCGACTGTTGCCCATGATGTACCATCGCCTTCCAGAAGCTATGGCCCCGATGTAGACAACATTGTTGTCTCAGAGGAAGCTAATTAACAGATTTGGATGATACCGGTGCCAATGTTATTTAGCTGTTTCACACCACAAAGCTATTGCTCTAGTCACAGTAACGCAGTTACCGGTTCTAATAAATCTCTAACCAGGTCATAACGAAGGATTAAGGTGGAAGTCGTTCAAATGGGATGCTGTAAAAATGGCAGATGCCTTCATTGTCCGTGCCCTCACAAACTATGTATATATATAATTTAGGAGCATTTCCTTCATGTAACCTGAAGTGTCAACTTAACTATCGTTTCAAACTGTTACCCGACTAGGGTCACATTAGCCATGCTCAAGACATCTTACCTGTCATGTTCAAGTTGCCACTGGTGGAGGTGTTGGTCAGATAGCCACCAAGGCTGGTTGTGACAGCCTCGAGGTCCAATGGTTTCTCAAAGGTCTCTTGCATAAATGTGTTGTAGTTGAGCTGGACATGTTAAAGGGCAGTGCTGTTAGGGCACAAGCAGTCATTTCTGGCATTCTGTGCAATAGTCAATATTAATCCAATTGAACATCAATACTGTAACGGATTGAACATTATGAGATAGTCACGGCTGGTTGTGGTTGGGTCTACACTGACAGTGCCTACCCTCTCCTCCATAGTGATGATCTTGCTCTTCTGGCTGTTGAGTTGTTCGCTCTGGTCCCTCACAGCCTTGAGCAGCTCAGCGATGCTTTTCTCCTGGGTTTGGATCACATCCTGGAGTAGGCATGAGGGACCGGGATGGCACGTTATCATCAGAGGGTACAAGACTAGTCTGGCGGAAGGCTATGTTGGCGCTACCTAATGGCTATGTAGAAGAAACAACCGAGCGCGACTGCAGCCAATCTATCCTCCTGACGCTTGGTCCTATGCCCGGAAAAACATGTAAAACCTCCCTGTCTTCATGTTAACTTCGTATCTCACCATTGCCAGTAGTTTTTGTGTGTTTCGGTGAGCTGCGTGAGAATCTTTATCAGATTTGAGTCCAGCGTGCTCAACTGAAAAGCAACATTTCCCCCAGAGTTAAGATTAGATTAGGGTGACTCACCTTCAGTGCGTTAATCTCAGCCAGCTGCTCGGTAGGCACCAGGCCCCGAGACAGGTCACTCAATTTCTCCTCCAACCCGCCCACCTTGCTCTGGAGCTGGGTCCGCTCTTGCAGGATGCTATCCACCTTGGAGTTGATTTCCAGGGACAGGCTCTTGATCTCGTCGTTTTTGGCCTTAAGCACCACCGTGGTTTTTTTCAATTCCTCCTCTTCCTCCTTGATCTCGCTGGTCAGCACAGAGAGCTGGTTGAAGGAGTGGTCGAAGATGTTGAGTTTCTGGAAAATGTCGTTGATCTGGCCTTTGGTCTTGTGGACAAACTCCCGGAGGCTGTGGCCGAGCTGCAGCAAACCGTTCGCCAGGAGACGAACGTCGTCCAGCGCTGCAAAGCGTGAGCGGGTTTCTACAGCCGGTACCTGAGGGAAGGAAGGTTCTTCTATAATGGACTGATCCGTGTCGCAGAGAACCAGGGGCCAAGAAGCCACAAAGATCACCAGAAAGGTACATGCTGGCCTCATGGTGGTTTTTCTTCTGTATTGAGACAGTCTTGAAGTTCGCAGAGATGGCTGGCCACTACAAACCCCTCTTCCCTTGAAAAGACAACACGAGGCCTAGTGCTGGGAACTTTATATGGTGCCTGGGATGAAGTTGATTATTAACTGAATGTCAACTGAATTTGCATCTACAAATACGGATGCAGCGTCAGTTAGTCCCCCTGAAAAGATCTTGTCCCTTTGATGACTAATCGCTCTTGTCTGAAATGACTGGAATCAGTTATTTTCCGTTGCAGTGTTCCACTCTTGAATTCTCAACAAAGGGCCAGAATGTGCAGCTGTGAGGGATGCAGTCAATCGGAATGTCTAGTTCAACACACAATAGATGTAATAAAGAGGTCACTGGAACGCTGCGTGTCCCTGTGGGGAACCGGAGAAGGACGCACTCACTGGCCCACAGTCAGAAGCACTGAAGCAAAGTTGAGTCAAATCTGTCATCATTTAATGGAACAGTCCCTACAATGGGGTTACTCAAGCAAAGGCCATGCCGGTTTTGCTTAATATTTAGAAATGTTTTATTACAGAGTTTGAAAGAAGCGACTGCTGAATGCTACTTCCCATTCAAATATACGGTGCTGGTAGCATAGCTAGGAAACAGAAATCAGTAGTTGTAGTGAAGGTCTTTACAGATATAATGCAGTGGAATCAATGGAAAATGTATGTAGGCATATTTTTCTAAGGGGCATTGAGGAGATTCACTATGTTTCCTATGCGGCATCTTTGATCCAGTCATTTCCACTGTTTTGGTCGCGTTTCATAAACAACTTTAGTGTCAGTCTGGTCCCAGCATGCACCAACAAGGGCAATTTTAGTATGGCATAACGCATGTGCCAATCAGGGAATTTACACAGATGACAAGTCCTAGTATCAGCTAGGACGTACACTACAAGTAACACCTGTGCAAAGTAAATTTTTTGGGTGTTTACCTCCCTTGGACTTTTCCCACATTTTATCACGTTAAAAGGTTACATCAATGTAGTAATTAGACGTTTGGCTGATCAACACGACAAAAGTCTATAATGTCAAATTGGAAAATTCTATCCCAAAATACCACAAAATTGTAGATTTGGTTGAGGCACCATTGGCAGCAATTACAGCTATCAGTCTATTTGGTCAAGTAGCTACCATTACACATCCAGTACACATCCAGTACACATCCAGGCACATCCAGTACACATCCAGTACACATCCAGTACACATCCAATACACATCCCGGCACATCCAGGCACATCCAGTACACATCCAGTCACATCCAGTACACATCCAGTACACATCCAGACACAGCAGGGTTTGCCCATTCCAAGTTTTATCCCAATTGTATTAAGACCAGGGGCTCACTCCGTGACCTATTTGTTTTTCAAGCCACTCTTGTGTGTCTTTGGCCGTGTTTTTGGGTTCATTGTCCTGCTGGAAGAGGAATCTTCTCCCAAGTCCTAGCTGTCTTGCAGGTTTTCTTTTAGGATTTCTCTGTACTTTTCTGCATCCATTTTGCCCTCCACAAGCTTTCCAGACCCTGATGCAGAAGCATCCCCACATCATGATGCTGCCACCTCTATGCTTCACAGTAGGGGTGGTGTTATAACAATTCTTCAAAAATCAATATATTCATTACAGTCCATGATACGTTTTACAACGTCATGTTTATTTGTATTTATCTTAATGCTAGGTATTGTTTTTGGGGACGGCTACTTATGTCCCATATATTTTTTTCCTTAGTTCAGCCAGCATCCACACACATTTGTAACTATGATGTATATTTGTATGGCTTATGGCCTTATTGCATTGTCTATTGCTTAATTAAATATATTAGCTTTATTAAAATGTGTTTTACACAAAACATGACATCTGCTCTACATGTTTGCTGAATGTTGCTATACTCCTTTTTTTAAACACAAAAAGCAGTGGAACAGATTTATAAACAAACAAAGAAAGAATAAAGATCTGCTTGAAAACATAGAATAAAAAAGGCTTTTGATTTCTCTTGGTTATACAGGATCTGATTTAACCTAAACTGAAAACTTGCCTTTTGGCTTTTCATCAAGGTCAATGTGCCGGATAACAGGGACGCACAGTGGATAACAAGTTTCCTTTGAACTGTCTCCAAATGACCAACACAGTACATGAAGAGTGGCCTTTTATGAAAAACTTCTGAAACCGGTTCGCCAGACAATCTGGAGTAGACACTGCTTGCTTGTTCGTCGGCTCATGAAAAGAAACAAAAGCCAAGTTTTTGGTCTGTTATTGTCTTAAACTCCTGTGACCTCCCTTTAACTCCACCATTTATCCGACGTGCAACTTCAAACAGCTTCTTGTGCATCACTGTTTCCCTAACCTTTGTCTAATGATTTCCTCATGACGTATAATTTGTTATGTCTCTATCCAGTTGGTGACAGATTCTATTGTAAATGCTATGGATTATAATATGTTAGCAACTCCTCCTGTTTCCACAATAAAAATCTGTTTAAAACAGACTTTACTTTCACTTAAAAAACTGTAGCTGGGACCTCGGGTTGTTTGCACAGATCTGGGCTGTTTTGCTTGACTTATATTTTAAGTTGTGTTTGATGGTTTGATGAGGACTGGCAAGGACACACAGATGGGAAGGGTTAACTTTTTTAGACTATTCCATCGACCATTCCCAAGCTCAGTCAAACACAGCTAACATGTGGTCATTTTGATCCGGGCCAGAACCTTTGCTACTACTAGCAGACCAACTGTCATTTTTTGAGTATATAAAATGTGAAATGTATGAAGAAAGGCAGGCAATTCCAGTTTTCATTTATAAACATTCTATCACGGTTGCAGTGTGGAGTGGAACCAAATGCAGACATTTTGTAAAGAAAAAGGTGAATTTAATCCAATAATACACAAACAAACACTACACGAACTGTAACCGTAAAGTAAAGGTGCTGTATGAAGACAGCAAACAGAACTAAACTAAATACAAATAAACATGTAGCGTATCCATTGTGCAATGGAATTAAACAAAGGACAAACCATGAAGTTGTTATACACAAACAATAAACCACACATAGTGTGGTGCTAACACAGCCTAAGTAGGCTCCCCAATCAGAGGCAACTGATGACAGCTGCTCTGACTGGGGAGCCCACAGCAGCATAGAGAAGGCCAGAGGCCTCTCTAAGTGTCCTGTCCTGACTGGGGGTGAGCCCAAGGCACAGAGAAGGCGTGGGGCCCCAGCCAGGACATGACACACTCTAGTGGTACTCTAGTAATAAACTCTAGTTATTTGTCAGTCAGTGACACTGCTAACGGTCTAGTTTCAACGATACACATCATTAGAATCTGGCTTATTCACCAAGAGAAGACACAAAGGTTTTCTATCATATTTTTACCAGAATTATTAATAAACCAGAAATATTAATAAACGATAAATTGGATGTGAGTAGGTGATTTTAAAGAGGCAAAAAGAAGTTAATATGTTTTGACTTGTGAAAGGATGAGGATGGATCAGCCCGATCACAGTGACTCTGAGCAACATGGCTCAGGACTCAGTAATGCAAGACAGGAAAGACTGTTTCAGTCTGTCCGTACCATCACAAGGGTTCAATTAATTATGTATTCAAACCTATGGACTTAACTGCTGTTCAGCCCCCCAAAAAACATGACAGAGCAAGAAGAATATTGGATAGAGAAATATTGCGCAATTCACGTATGTGATTCAGCCACCACGTATATAATATTCACGTATGCCAGAATCTTTTACAGATAAGTCACACGTGTAACCGCTACCATATCTGGTTCATATCAGTGTTTTATTTTCATTGATTTTGGAAGAATATTAGTATATACATAAAAACACAAATCAATTGGCAATCGCATTTTGTAATGCTCTCTTTTTAACTCCATCTATTTGTACATACTGTGTATGCATGTACTGTACCTCCTCCTGATTTGGGTATGCATTCTAGAAAGGCTTTGATTGGTGCTTCTTGCTGAAAGAGGCCAGTTGAGAATAGGGTCTATGAACCTTTGACTACAGGGAGACATCAATGGGGACATTGTCAACATGTAACCATTAACCAACCTAACCCAGAGCAGAATGGAGTTTCACAATGAACATCCACTTGAGAGTCTGCTGTGTCAAAACCAATGGCAAACAGAAGGGAGGGCTGTGTATCTAACTTGTCTGTTGCGGTTTTCTGTCAGGGAGACTCTTTCAGGAGCCTGAAGGCGGTGATATCTGTAGGAAGTGTAGAAACACTGTTAATTTACAGATTTCTATATCAAGCATTGGTTGGCTAGAATTAAACGACTGGAACATGACAAAGAATAATGCTGGTCCACAGCACAAAAGGGAAATGCTGATTACCTCAATGCAGACTGTAAGTGGGTGGGGCAGACTGTAAGTGGGTGGGGCTGACTGTAAGTGGGTGGGGCAGACTGAAAGTGGGTGGAGCAGACTGTAAGTGGGTGGGGCGGACTGTAAGTGGGTGTGTTCTACAGAGCCTCCTGGAAGAATGGAAAAAGGCCTTTACATTCTCCTAATGTTGTTGCATTATGGACTTTATTTATAATTGATCATTAATTCCCGACCAGGCTTTAGCAATGCATGTTTTCCAAAATCTGTGTTAATCTATTTAAAATAAAAAATGTAGTTCACTGACCCTCCCAATTTAATCTGACAAATCTTGTGAGGATCCAAGAGGAAGAGTTTGGAGAAACTGCCTAAATCAAGGTGTGCAGAGCTGGTAAGACATACAAAGGAAGAATCAAAGCTGTAATCAATGCCAGAGGAGCTTCTCCAAAGAAATGAAAGGGTCTGAATTATGAAGTGATTGAAGTGTGCAGTGCAACCCAGTGTGGAGGAAGTGAAGGGGTTTGAATACTTTCCGACGGCACTGTTTGAGTCACATCATATATATTTTGAAAATCCATTGGCGTGGATCAAAGAGGGTGGATTTGATAAGTGGCTAGCCCTGAGAGCATGACGGTGAAAGCTTTACAGCTTTAAAAATGGCAATGTAGAATGCATGTGCTTTTTCAGAATGAGCCCCCCCGACACACACACACACACATCCCTCCACCTCCTCAACACAGCACATCACATGAATGCAACATATAGTGCCCTCTCTTGGTAACTGTTTCCTAGTTTAGAAAATGAGGTAGGATGTTTTATGTGATCATCGTGGTCTTTCTACACTGTTATACTGCTTCCCAAGACCTGGAGATATTCCAGTGCACTTTCACTTGTGTTGATTTGTTCTGATTTTTTATTTTTACATCAAACATATAATTTTAAGATTTTATGCATTTATACTCACATTGGTGTTTCATAGAGTAAGTAGATTCTTCAATGTTCTTGTAGATAAGAGTCTGAAATCCATAAAGAACTTTAAAGTTTAAAAGCCAAAACATCAAGATAGTGACAGATGGACTAAAGAAACTAGATTAGAGGGTTAGGATCAGTTTCATGATATTATCCGTTCCCTGATGTCACAATCCTCTATTCTTAGAGAAGGTGATGACAGTTCTCCAGGAATCAAGGAAATCGTAAAAGCTCCCTTCACTCCAGTTGGAGTTGGAAAACATTGTTTGACTCTACAACATTAGCGCTTTAATTTATGCCTTTCATATTCCACAGACCGCACAGTATTTTAGCACAGTAAATACAGAGTTTATTCTCCCCTTTGTAAGTGTACAAACTCTTTATGGCAGCACAATGTTATCTGTTGGGTACACTTCACTATGTGGTTAGTCAGCAGTACTTTGGTCCAATAAATACATTATATAAATAATTGTTCTTCCCCCAGATTAAAACCACAATCCTTTCTGGAGTCAGTGGTCTGCGTGTGTAATGGAAACTGCGCTTTTCTTCACTAATTCCTTTTCCATCCTTGTTATGAACACGATGAAAATGCCATGGCAACGGCTCACTGGCCATCTCCTACTGTATGATGGTGATCTTGGAATGTCATTTTGAGTAGTAATATTTTTGCAGCATTTCTAGCAGGGGTTGAGGAGGGCGTAGCAGAGGTTGAGCAGGGGGTGGCAGGGTTTGAGGAGGTGTAGCAGGGGTTGAGGAGGGGGTAGCAGGGATTGAGGAGGAGTAGCAGGGTTGAGGAGGGGTAGCAGGGGTTGAGGAGGAGTAGCATGGGTTGAGGAGGTGTAGCAGGGGTTGAGGAGGGGGTAGCAGGGGTTGAGGAAGGGGTAGCAGGGGTTGAGGAGGTGTAGCAGGGGTTGAGGAGAGGGTAGCAGGGATTGAGGAGGAGTAGCATGGGTTGAGGAGGTGTAGCAGGGGTTTAGGAGGGGGTAGCAGGGGTTGAGGAAGGGGTAGCAGGGGTTAAGGAGGGCATAGCAGGGGTTGAGGAGGAGTAACAGGGGTTGAGGAGGTGTAGCAGGGGTTGAGAAATAGCAGGTGTTGAGGAGGAGTAGCAGGGTTCGAGGAGGGGGTAGCAGGGGTTGAGGAGGAGTAGCAGGGGTTGAGGAGGTGTAGCAGGGGTGGAGAAGGTGTAGCAGGGGTTGAGGAGGTGTAGCAGGGGTTGAGGAGGCTTTGTGGGGCTGGTTCTGGGCAGTAAGATGACAGTAGATGTGTAGAGGGGCTACTGAGGGGCGGGGTGGTTCTCTGAGGAAAGGACATCCACGAAGAATGAGAGGTATGTCCTTAGACCACATTACAGAGGATAGGGTTACGCCACGTATCTCTGACCGTGTGAGAGAGTGTGTGTGGTTTATGTAGGGCTGCGTGAAAATGTTGATGTATATAAAGTGACTACATTTTAGTTCAAAATAACTGTGTGTGTCTTAGAGAGCCTTGCATGGTACTCTCACTGACCACCCGGGGAGGTTTCTCCTGAAAACCATTATTAGCAGTCGGACTCTTGGTTCAGCTGCTGTCCATTTGCTCTGAGTGAAGGATCTGCGAGCGTTCCAATTGGTTGATATCTGCTGACACTCGGTGGGCGTGGCTTCTCTGTGTGGGCCTCCGCCCGCTGCCCCATTGGTCGGAAGGAGAGAGGCGTGCCCTGAAACCCCTACCCACTCCGCTTTAACACACAACAACAACACTTCCCGTAGCCACAGCCTCCCACGGTGTCTGACGGCACCTCCCTGTGGATGAGAGACACATACACAGCAATACCGACTGGCAGGCCTGAGCTGAGAAAGACACACAGACACCTACGAAGACAGAAAGATAGACAGGGCTTACAGACAGAGGCTGAGTGAGATGTGACTGAGGGACAGATCGTCAGGTTACTGTGGAACACGTTGAGGTAAGTGACAGCTCAATATGGTTGTTTCTCTGGATGTACTGCAATCGTCTCAGCGTGTTGGAAGTGTGGATTCACTTTATGCCGTCTTTGCTTGTCATGACATTAAGGATGGGTCACTTGCCTAGATGTAGGTCGGATGCCTAGAACTAGGAACGTTTTATTAAATGGCAATTCAAGCATTCAATGTTAGACATCTGATTGTTTATGATAAAAAAACACTCTAAAAACTGTTAATAACCTCTCAGCCCATCTATGTCTCACACACACACACACACACACACACACTCCCTTTCTATTTTAGCCTACCCTTCTTAAATACCATACTGTTGATGTGGGTGTGTGAAAGATCACTGGCAGCTGTTTGATCCTATGGGCTTCTGCACATGGAGTGGAGCATGACAACCCGATTGGAGAGACACCAGGACATTACTACAGAACCAAGACATTAGAACACCGAAAACACTACAGAACTGAGACATCAGAACACATAGAACACTACCGAAAAGAGATATTAGAACACAGAGAAAACACAACAGCTACATGAGAATACTTCACAGAATCATATGAAAAACAACAGAGACAAAACACATAAATCATAACAGATAACAGCCACAGAACAGAGCCATTAAAACACAAAGACAACTACAGAAGCAAGACATTATAACACATAGAACTCTATAGAAAAGAGACAATATAAGACAGGGAACACTACTGAACAGAGACATTAGAACACAGCAAACACATAACAGACATATTAGAACACTAGGAACACTACAGAATGATACATTTGAACATAGAGAACACTACACAATCACAGTCCAACTGGATGGAAAGACAGAAGGAGTGCGTGTGTGTATGTGAGCCAGTGAGAGAGACAGACAGAGCCAGTGAGAGAGACAGACAGAGACAGTGAGAGAGACAGACAGACAGAGACAGTGAGAGAGACAGACAGACAGTGAGAGAGACAGACAGACAGAGACAGTGAGAGAGACAGACAGACAGTGAGAGAGACAGACAGACAGAGACAGTGAGAGAGACAGACAGAGCCAGTGAGAGAGGCAGACAGACAGAGCCAGTGAGAGAGACAGACAGAGCCAGTGAGACCGACAGACAGACAGAGCCAGTGAGAGAGACAGACAGACAGAGCCAGTGAGAGAGACAGACAGAGACAGTGAGAGAGACAGACAGACAGAGACAGTGAGAGAGACAGACAGACAGAGCCAGTGAGAGAGACAGACAGAGACAGTGAGAGAGACAGACAGA